>WNWK01008766.1:0-81970 GCA_009830355.1 Cherax destructor
AACAGCTCTAGGTTGTACAAGAACTGAAGTATAATAACAGCTTTTAGGCTGACAATAAATTTGAATTATAATGAAGCAAAATGTGATTAAAACATTTTTTTATTATTATTATTATTATTATTATTATTATTATTATTATTATTATTATTATTATTATTATTATTATTATTATTATTAATTATTATTATTATTAATGTTGAATATTTAATTGTTAAGCCTAAAAATATCTTTTATGTATTTTTTTTTTCTCTAGCATTAAAAAGTCATTATGGGTCCAACACCTGTTTAGTATGTAAAGCAAAAGACATTATTATATAACAAATATTTATATAACCGAACAACCGAAGACACTCAAAAAATGAAAATATCATTGATACTAATACATTTTCACAGCGACACCAACCAATGTTGTCTTCCCATTGAGTCCCTCAATCTCATCCACTTCCGAGGAGTTATTGCTTTCCCTACCACCCCATTGTAATCTGTCTTCACCTAGACATCTCTTGCTTGAATAAACATTGATATTTGTGTTAGTTCTCTCACTGAGGTAATCAGTCAAGTCTTACCTCCTCATAAAATTGGTTTTAGTTTGATCGAAAGTCTGTATTTTTTTTTTTCAAACTTGGTCAAAGTGGGTTATAATAGTACTAAGCAAAGCCATCCGGCTTCACGTCGGCCGAATGATTGTGGAGGATTACATTTGCAAGTCAAGTGGTCGGTGGCCACTTTGAATAGAGTATCACAGAGAACTACAGTCAAGAGGCTGGAGGGCATCTGCACTAGCAAGCATCACAGAATATCACTCATCATAGTCCGTGTACACAGAGAGGTCTCAGCCACGTTCCTTCACAGGAACCACCTTCCATTTTCATTATATACATTTGAATTAAGCCCTTCAAACTTTCTTCCTCCAGTAATATTTGATATACATATCTGCTGATAGATGGATGAAGTCTTTGACCATAGATGCTAACACAGTGTTCTTTGCCTCCTTTGCTTTCGATCGTTTTCTTTCGATTTATATATTATCGTTCTATTGCAGTTTTTTTTTTCTTTCAATAAAGTACATTGCTTTCCCAATGATTGAAATACTGTCGGAAAGATATTGTGCTGAATAAACTTTCTTAACACAAAGGTTCATCCTCTGTATATTATTATATAGTCATACAGAGAGTAGAAAATGCTCGCATTTATATGATCTTGCGAGAAGACGTGAGTGATATTGTGCCCGATGAATCGTTGCTCTGCAGAGTTATTTATGCACGAGGAACACTGCATATTTAAGTTGGTAGTGTAAACCTGGTAATAAATACCGACACGGTAGTTTAGAGACACGTAAGCAAACACTAGGGTTGTGTATGTATTCTTCCAGTCACGGTATTGTGCCTTTTTTTGTTACTAGGACATATTTATTAGAAAACGTTTCGGTCCGTTTTCTAATGAACGTTTTCTAATAAACATGTCCTTGGGTTTGCTTACGTGTCTTTCTGGACCATTAAGGCAATGAATACATTGTCTTATCTCATTGGGCGGGACAGTGTGATGTGGGATCGAATCTCGGCCAGCCGCAGTTTGGTAAATGATTCAGTATCACTTGCTGGACAGATGGGCTAGTGAGAGTATAGGCAGTGGGGTAGAAGAGGTATGGGGTAAGTTTAAGAATACTATAGTGTTAGAGTGTTCAACAGAAGTTTGTGGTTACAGGAAAGTGGGTGTGGGAGGGAAGAAGAGCGATTGGTGGAATGATGATGTAAAGAGAGTAGTAAGAGAGAAAAAGTTAGCATATGAAAGGTTTTTACAAAGTAGAAGTGATGAAAGGAGGGAGGAGTATATGGAGAGAAAAAGAGAGGTTAAGAAAGTGGTGAAGCAATGTAAAAAGAGAGCAAATGAGAGGGTGGGTGAGATGTTATCAACAAATTTTGTTGAAAATAAGAAAAAGTTTTGGAGTGGGATTAATAAGCTGAGAAAGCCTAGGGGAAGAATGGATTTGTCAATTAAAAATAGGAGAGGCGAGTTATTAAATGGAGAGTTAGAGGTATCGGGAAGATAGAGGGAATATTTTGAGGAATTGGGGGAAGTTCGTGAGGCAGTGAGTAGAATGAAAGGGGGTAAAGCAGCTGGGATTGATGGAATTGATGTTAGAGGCAGGGGGAGGGATATAGTTTTAGAGTGGTTAGTGTTTTTATTTAATAAATATATGGAAGAGGGTAAGGTACCTAGGGATTGGCAGAGAGCATGCATAGTTCCTTTGTATAAAGGCAAAGGGGACAAAAGAGAGTGTAAAAATTATAGGGGAATAAGTCTGTTGAGTATACCTGGTAAAGTGTATGGTAGAGTTATTATTGAAAGAATTAGGAGTAAGACGGAGAGCAGGATAGCAGATGAACAAGGAGGCTTTAGGAAGGGTAGGGGGTGTGTAGACCAAGTGTTTGCAGTGAAACATATAGGTGAACAATATTTAGATAAGGGTAAAGAGGTGTTTGTGACATTTATGGATTTGAAAAAGGCATATGATATGGTGGATAAGGGAGCAATGTGGCAGATGTTGCAAATATATGGAATAGGAGGTAGGTTATTGAAAGCGGTGAAAAGTTTTTACAATGATAGTGAGGCTCAGGTTAGAGTATGTAGGCGAGAGGGATATTATTTCCCAGTAAAAGTAGGCCTTAGACAGGGATGTGTGATGTCACCGTGGTTGTTCAATATATTTATAGTTGTAAGAATGCTCGGGTGATGGCAAGATGTGTGGGGTTAAAAGATAAATAATCTAACACAAAGTGGGAGTTGTCACAGTTCCTCTTTGCTGATGACACTGTGCTTTTGGGGGATTCTGAAGAGAAGTTGCAGAGGTTGGTGGATGAGTTTGGTAGGGTATGTAAAAGAAGGAAATTAAAAGTGAATAAAGGAAAGAGTAAAGTGATGAGGATAACAAAAAAATTAGATAACGGAAGACTGGATATCAGATTGGAGGGAGAGAGTATGGAGGAGGTGAATGTGTTTAGAAATTTGGGAGTGGATGTGTCAGCAGATGGGTATATGAAGGATGAGGTGAATCATAGAATTAACGAGGGGGAAAAGGTGAGTGGTGCACTGAGGAGCTTGTGGAGACAGATAACTTTATCCATGAAAGCAAAGAGGGGAATGTATGAGAGTATAGTGATGAATGTTGCAACGAGGAGAAGGCTGGAGACAGTGGAGATGTCATGTCTGAGGGCAATGTGTGGTGTGAATATAATGCAGGGAATCCGTAGTTTGGAGATTAAAAGGAGGTGTGGGATTACCAAAACTATTATCCAGAGAGCTGAGGAGGGGTTATTGAGATGGTTTGGACATATAGAGAGAATGGAACAAAATAGAATGACTTCGAGAGTGTATAAATCTGTAGTGGAGGGAAGGCGGGGTAGGGGTCGGCCTAGAAAAGGTTGGAGGGAGGGGGTAAAGGAGGTTTTGTGTGCGAGGGGCTTGGACTTCCAGCAAGCGTGTGTGAGCGTGTTTGATTAGTAGCGAATGGAGATAAATGGTTTTTAGGACTTGACGTGCTGTTGGAGTGTAGGCAAGGTAACATTTATGAAGGGTTTCAGGGAAACCGGCAGGCCAGACTTGATTCCTGGAGATGGGAAGTACAGTGTCGGCACTCTGAAGGACGGGTGTTAATGTTGCAGTTTTGTAGCTGTAGTGTAAGCACGTCTCTGGCAAGACAGTGATGGAGTGAATGATGATGAAAGTTTCTCTTTGTCAGGACACCATGCCTTGGTGGGAAACGGCATATGTGTTAATAAATAAAAAAATCACTTGCCTCGTGGTTTCATTAATATATATATATATATATATATATATATATATATATATATATATATATATATATATATATATATATATATATATATATAAATATATATATATATATATATATATATATATATATATATATATATATATATATATATATATATATATATATATATATATATATATATCAGGAGAACTTTGAGTTTTCCCTGAAGCAAGTTTTTCTTTTCTCTGAGGATGAGGGTCTCCAAGACAATTCCAGAGGTGGTACCTCCTATATATATATATATATATATATATATATATATATATATATATATATATATATATATATATATATATATATATATATATATATATATATATATATATATAATCATTTACCAAACTGCGGAAGGCCAGGATTCGACCCACGACACATTGTTCCACCTCAAGAGGCCACACAATGTACATGTCACCTTACCAACTGGGCCATCGATCCTACAAACAACATGGGCCTAGCGAACTAGGCTTGTTTCATGTTGCGAGGACACTCGTGACGGTGGTATCCTCAAGGATTAATTTCAGCCTCCTCCTGTTTGAATACCCGCCTCCACAAGCAGTCTATATAGCAATGAAACCACGAAACACCAATCTGCGGCAGGCCAGGATTCGACCCCATGACACATTGTCCCGCCTCAAAAGGCCACGCAATGTATATGTATTCAAACAGGAGGAGGCTGAAATTAATACTTGAGCATACAACTGCCACGAGTGTCCTCGCAACATGAAACAAGCCTAGTTCGCTAGGCTCATGTTGTTGTAGGATCGATGGCTCAGTTGGTAAGGTGACATGTACATTGTGTAACCTCTTGAGGCTGGGCAATGTGTCGTGGGGTCGAATCCTGGCCTGCCGCAGTTTGGTAAATGATTGAAAAGCACTTGTTTCGAGGTTTCATTTATATATATATATATATATATATATATATATATATATATATATATATATATATATATATGTATATATATATATATATATATATATATATATATATATATATATATATATATATTGATATATATTGATATATATTGATATATATTTATATATATATATATGTATATTATATATATATATATATATATATATATATATATATATATGTATATATATATATATATATATATATATATATATATATATATATATATATATATTATATTATATATATATATATATATATATATATATATATATATATATATATATATATATATATATATATATATATTGATATATATATGTATATTATATATATATATATATAATATACATATATATATATATATATATATATATATATATATATATATATATATATATATATATATATATATATTTTTTTTTTTCAACAAGTCGGCCGTCTCCCACCGAGGCAGGGTGACCCAAAGAAAGAAAATCCCCAAAAGAAAATACTTTCATCATCATTCAACACTTTCACCACACTCATACATAATCACTGTCTTTGCAGAGGAGCTCACATACTACAGCTGAGAAAAGTCCCTCCCAGCTGTCACTATCTCAGACCCCTCCTTTAAAGTGCAGGCATTGTACTTCCCATTTCCAGGACTCAAGTCCAACTAAATCAATTAACTGGTTTCCCTGAATCCCTTCACCAATGTTACCCTGCTCACACTCCAACAGCTCGTCAGGTCCCAAAAACCATTCGTCTCCATTCCTCCTATCTAACACGCTCACACATGCTTGCTGGAAGTCCAAGCCCCTCGCCCACAAAACCTCCTTTACCCCTTCCCTCCAACCTTTTCTAGGACGACCCCTACCCGCCTTCCTTCCCTACAGATTTATACGCTCTCCAAGTCATTCTACTTTGATCCATTCTCTCTAAATGACCAAACCACCTCAACAACCCCTCTTCAGCCCTCTGACAAATACTTTTAGTAACTCCACACCTTCTCCTAATTTCCACATTCCGAATTTTCTGCATAATATTTACACCACACATTGCCCTTAGACAGGACATCTCCACTGCCTCCAGCCTCCTCCTCGCTGCAGCATTTGCAACCCATGCTTCACACCCATATAAGAGTGTTGGTACCACTATACTTTCGTACATTCCCTTCTTTGCCTCCATGGATAACGTTTTTGTCTCCACAGATACCTCAATGCACCACTCACCTTTTTTCCTTCATCAATTCTATGGTTAACCTCATCCTTCATAAACCCATCTGCTGACACATCAACTCCCAAATATCTGAAAACATTTACTTCTTCCATAATCCCTCTCTCCAATGTGATATCCAATTTTTCTTTATTTAAATCGTTTGATACCCTCATCACCTTACTCTTATCTATGTTCACTTTTAACTTTCTACCTTTACACACTCTCCCAAACTCGTCCACTAACCTTTGCAACTTTTCTTTAGAATCTCCCATAAGCACAGTATCATCAGCAAAAAGTAACTGTGTCAACTCCCATTTGCATTTAATTCTCCATAATTTAATCCACCCCTCTCCCCAACACCCTAGCATTTACTTCTTTTACAACCCCATCTATAAATATATTAAACAACCATGGTGACATTACACAACCCTGTCTAAGACCTACTTTTACCGGAAGTAATCTCCCTCTCCTACACACCCTAACCTGGCCTCACTATCCTCATAAAAACTCTTTACAGCCTTCAGTAACACTACCTATTCCATACACTTGCAACATTTGCCACATTGCTCCCCTATCCACTCTATCATATGCCTTTTCTAAATCCATAAATGCAATAAAAACTTCTCTACCTTTATCTAAATACTGTTCACATATATGCTTCACTGTAAACACTTGATCTACATCCCCTACCCACTCTAAAGCCTCCTTGCTCATCTGCAATCCTACTCTCTGTCTTACCTCTAATTCTTTCAATAATAACCCTGCCATACACTTTACCTGGTATACTCAGTAAACTTATTCCCCTATAATTTTACACTCTCTTTTATCCCTCTTCCCTTTATATAAAGGAACTATACATGCTCGCTGCCAATCCTAGGTACCTTCCCTCTTTCATACATTTATTAAACAAAAATACCAACCACTCCAGCACTATATCCCCCTGCTTTTAACATTTCTGTCATGATTCCGTCAATTCAGCTGCTTTACCCCCTTTCATTCTACGTAATGCCTCACGCACCTCCCCACACTCACATCCTGCTCTTCTTCACTCCTAAACGATGTTGTACCTCCCTGGCCAGTACATGAAATTATCGCCAGGGAGGTACAACACCTAGTTGTAGTTGTACTCACCTAGTTGTAGTTGCAGGGGTCGAGTCATAGTTCCTGGCCCCGCCTCTTCAATGGCCTCTACCGGGTCACTCTCCCTGGGCTATGAGCTTTATCATACCTTTTCTTAAAGCTATGAATGGATCCTGCCTCCACTACATCGCTTCTCAAACTATTCCACTTCCTGACCACTCTGTGACTGAAGAAATACTTCCTAACATCCCTGTGATTCATCTAAGTCTTCAACTTCCAACTGTGTCCCCTTGTTGCTGTGTGTTGTGTGTGTGTGTGTACTCACCTAATTGTGGTTGCAGGGGTGTGTGTGTGTTTGTGTGTGTGTGTGTGTGTGTGTGTGTGTGTTTTTATGTGTGTCGTGCGTAATGAGCCGAACTTGCCAAGTTGGCCTAACTTTCTTAAAAATTATACTTTTCCAAAAAATTCTTTTACAGACTGATAGACAATACTTTGCCGGTGGTGGTTTATAAAAACAAGGACATATGCAAGAACTTCAACTTCTGTGTACGATTATTTCATTTGTTCTGCGACAAAATGTCTTTCAGAGAGAGTGCTTCTCCTCACTGTAACCTATATTAGCTGTCCCATCTAGAAATATCTTAAAATTTTACCCCTTTCTCTCTCTCTAAAACATCACTTGTAAATGTTGCTATAAATGCTGCAAACACAGCATTTGCTTCTGAGGGAAGCTCACTTTCATTGCTAATTTCGTCGTATATATATATTTACAAACCCTGAATATTATGCAAAAAGGAAGGAGGATTTATATTTGGTGTTTCCCTAGTACTGCCTATAGTGTGACTTCCTATATATTTGAGCCTGAGTGAAGACGCTATAAATGAACTTACTATCATCGTCAACACAAAATAAAGGAAGCGGACATCTTAACGCAAAATAAAGGAAGCGGACATCTTATTAATATTTTCACTACTCAGCGGCTGGCGATCCCTCAGTAATGAACTCTCTCTCTGATGAGATCAACTCTTCTATTTTCTAAAGTCTCAGAAGATGAGTTTTTAATATTTTTCTTTATCCAGGAAAATGTGTTTTGGAGGTCATTAAAATTACTATGAGGTGCAGCAAGTATGTGTCTTCAGTCATAATACAGTTATTGTGAATACAAGGTTACATCAAGTATACATCACCAGGCAGAAGTACAATTATTGATAGTACGAGTGGCAAAAGTACGTATCTCCAGTCAGTGATACAGTAATTGTGAGCCAGTGATACAGTCATTATAAGTACGAGTAGCAAAAGTATGTATCTCCAGCCAGTAAAACAATCAATGTGAAAACAAGTGTCAAAACTATGTGTCTCCAGTACCTCATTCACAACGCAGTTTAACACATTATTGCTTACATAAAGATAACCAGCAGTCATGTAATCCAAAACACTGATTCTTAAAGAGAGTTACTTTTGCTCATGCATCAAGACGATTTAATTATTTTATATATACAATAGTTGAAAGTTTTAAATCTCTGATGATAATAGAAGTTGCATTTAACATATACAGAATAATGACTTTCTGAGTAATTAATTGGTATTTCCACGCCTTTAAACTGTAGATCGATAAACGACTTTGATATCAGAGTAAGAGAAGACAAAATAGAGTACAAGTGTTTGCACTGAAAAACAATATTTATTTTAATTCCAGATTGTGTACATATCTCAAGTATTACTGGCAGAGAGCATGCATAGTTCCTTTGTATAAAGGCAAAGGGGACAAAAGAGAGTAAAAATTATAGAGGAATAAGTCTGTTGAGTATACCTGGTAAAGTATATGGTAGAGTTATTACTGAAAGAATTAAGAGTAAGACGGAGAGCAGGATAGCAGATGAACAAGGAAGCTTTAGGAAGGGTAGGGGGTGTGTAGACAAAGTGTTTACAGTGAAACATATAGGTGAACAATATTTAGATAAGGGTAAAGAGGTTTTTGTGGCATTTATGGATTTGGAATCAACTGCTAATCATCAACATGGTACAAGTATAGTGAAAAGTATTTTCGGAACAAAATGGGTACAAGAGTACTGAGAAAAAGATGGGCACAAGTATACGGATAAAAAGGATGGTCGATGTGACTCTTATTTCCATCCTTATGTAAAATGATTTTACATTAATTTATTAAGTAACAATCTTGCAGAGAGGAGAGAATATAAACTGGAATCTAGCAAAAAAAAAAAAAAACATTTCTTGGAAAAATAAGTTGTGTATTCAACTTTATCACAGCAAAAGAAGCATAAATAAATTGTAACATAAAGTGTAATAAACACTGTTCAGTAGAAGAGATAATCCCAGATGACAACAAAAGAGCATTTAAAATGCGTACTGCAGATCTCACACTGAGTCCTGCTTCAGCCCAACACTCCTGTCTTTCCAACTTCTGCACAGAATGCTGGCAAGTTATAATATTAAGGAGTATAATGGCACAATAGCATGAGTGGAAGAATGCACAGTTAATCCGCACATAGCAAAATGAAACTTACGACGTTTCGGTCCGACTTGGTCCAGTTAATGGTGCACGTTTCTTCCAAGCCGGGGAAGAACATGGTTTGTAAACAAGGATGCCCAGTTTTTGAGGCATCTGTAGCCAAGTGGTCTAGAACGTCACTTGGGGAACCTTGCCAAATGGTCATGACGTGATTTCGAATCCTGCTTACTACGATCTTTCTCTGTATATACCCGCCTGTTTCTGCGTGGTGCACTGATATAAAAATCGCTTGTGAGGTCAAGACATACAGGAGATTGAAAAAGCTTGGTGTCATGCTTGAGGCCCACTGGTTTGCCCGTGCTGGCTTTTAAACAAGGATGCCCAGCTTTTGAGGCATCTGCGGGCGAGTGATCTAGACCAGGGGTCTCCAAACTTTTCACTACGGGGGCCACATCGTATATTTTACACATTTTCGATGGCCAAAGACAAAAATATTAGTCTTATAAATAAATAAATATAAATCAATGAATAAAATTAAATGAATGAATAAATTTTATTTGGAGCCTTTTTGTAATCATCATGACATGATTTAGAAAAAAAAAAGTGACAATTACAAAGAAACAATTCCATACTTACACTGAGAAAGGATATATGAGTAAAAATATAAACATAAGCCAATATAATCAATTACTGAACTACAGATAAGAAAAGCAGGCACAAGATTAGTTTACATAAGTTACAAGGAAAATAGAAGCAACAGGTAAGAGAGAGGTGAAGGTTTATAAACTAAAAGAGGAGGCAGTTAGGGTAAGATATAAACAACTATTGGAGGATAGATGGGCTAGTGAGAGTATAGGCAACGGGGTTGAAGATGTATGGAGTAGGTTTAAGAATGTAGTGTTAGAGTGTTCAGCAGAAGTTTGTGGTTATAGGAAAGTGGGTGCGGGAGGGAAGAAGAGCGATTGGTGGAATGAGGATGTAAAGAGAGTAGTAAGGAAGAAAAAGTTAGCATATGAAAGGTTTTTACAAAGTAGAAGTGATGCAAGGAGGGAAGAGTATATGGAGAGAAAAAGAGAGGTTAAGAGAGTGGTGAAGCAATTTAAAAAAGAGAGCAAATGAGAGAGTGGGTGAGATGTTATCAACGAATTTTGTTGAAAATAAAAAAAAAGATTTTGTAGTGAGATTAATAAGTTGAGGAAGCCTAGGGAACAAATGGATTGTACATTTAAAAATAGGAGAGGAGAGTTATTAAATGGACAGTTAGAGGTAGCGGGAAGATGGAGGGAATATTTTGAGGAATTGTTAAATGTTGATGAAGATAGGGAATCTGTGATTTCGTGCATAGGGCAAGGAGGAATAACATCTTGTAGGAGTGAGGAAGAGCTAGTTGTGAGTGTGGGGAAAGTTCGTGAGGCAGTGGGTAGAATGAAAGGGGTAAGGCAGCTGGGAATGATGGGATAAAGATAGAAATGTTAAAAGCAGGCGGGGATATAGTTTTGGAGTGGTTGGTGCTATTATTTAATAAATGTGTGGAAGAGGGTAAGGTATCTAGGGACTGGCAGAGAGCGTGTATTGTTCCTTTGTATATAAAGGCAAAGGGGACAAAAGAGAGTGCAAAAATTATAGGGGAATAAGTCTGTTAAGTATACCTGGTAAAGTATATGGTAGAGTTATTATTGAAAGAATTAAGAGTAAGACGAAGAGTAGGATAGCAGATGAACAAGGGGGCTTTAGGAAAGGTAGGGGGTGTGTAGACCAAGTGTTTACAGTGAAACATATAGGTGAACAGTATTTAGATAAGGGTAAAAAGGTTTTCGTGGCATTTATATATTTGGAAAAGGCGTATGACAGGGTGGATGGGGGGCAATGTGGCAGATGTGAACAGTTTATACGAGGATAGTGAGGCTCAGGTTAGAGTATGTAGGAGAGAGGGAGATTATTTCCTAGTAGAAGTAGGCCTTAGACAAGGATGTGGGATGTCACCATATCTATTCAATATATTTATAGATGGGGTTGTAAGAGAAGTGAATGCTCGGGTGTTGGCAAGAGGTGTGGGGTTAAAAGATAAAAAAATCTAACACAAAGTGGGAGTTGTCACAGCTGCTTTTTGCTGATGACACTGTGCTTTTGGGAGATTCTGAAGGGAAGTTGCAGAGGTTGGTGGATGAGTTTGGTAGAGTATGTAAAAGAGGTAATTGAAAGTGAAAATAGGAAAGAGTAAGGTGATGAGGATAACAAAAAGATTAGGTGATGAAAGATTGGAAATCAGATTGGAGGGAGAGAGTATGGAGGAGGTGAATGTATTCAGATAATTAGGAGTGGACATGTCAGCAGATGGGTCGATGAAGGTTGAGGTGAATCATAGAAATAATGAGGGTAAAAGGGTAAGTGGTGCACTTAGGAGTCTGTAGAGTATAGTTATACCAACACTCTTATATGGGTGTGAAGCATGGGTAGTGAATGTTACAACAAGGAGAAGGCTGGAGACAATGGAGATGTCATGTTTGAGATCAATGTGTGGTGTGAATATAATGCAGCGAATTTGTAGTGTGGAAATTAGGAGGAGGTGCGGGATTACCAAGACTATTATCCAGGGGGCTGAGGAGAGGTTGTTGAGGTGGTTTGGACATGTAGAGAGGATGGAACAAAGTAGAATGACTACGAGAGTGTATAAATCTGTAGTGGAGGAAAGGCGGGGTAGGGGTCGGCCTAGGAAAGGTTGGAGGGAGGGGGTAAAGGAGGTTTTGTGTGCGAGGGGCTTAGACTTCCAGCAAGACGTGTGTGAGCGTGTTAGATAGGAGTGAAAGAAGACAAATGGTTCGGCAGGCCGGACTTGATTTCCCTGATATTCCATGCTTACAGATGCCAAAAGCATAGATTTGCACTATTTTGCTTTTGGTTGGATAAAATTCGTGGTGGATGCATTCTCAGTTTGTGCAGACCCAAGAACTGCACTACAGTCTTCTGCAGCCAACATCAAGCTGCGCCCTCGTATTCCAATTTTTCATTTTTGTCCCTTCTGTCCTCCAATGTTATTAGGTTGAGTTCCCTTAACCTCTCCTCACAAGACATACCCTTTAGCTCCGGGACTAGTATCGTTGCAAATCTCTGCACTTTCTCCAAGTTCTTGGCATGCTTGATCAGGTGTTGGTTCCAAATTGGTACTGCATACTCCAGTAATGTCTCTTTAGATGTGTAAAAGCTAGTTTTAGATGTGTTAGTTAGTTAGTTACCATTTTGTCCTAGGCACATGTCGATTAGACACTAGGCCTGTTGTATGTGTGTGTATGTGTAAGGAAACACTTCGAAATGATCCGCCCGCCGGGAATTGAACCCGGGCTCTCCGTGCGTGAAGCGAGAGCTTTAGCCACCAGGCCACCGGGGCTGTGTGTGTGTGTGTGTGTGTGTTTGTGTGTCTGTGAATGTGTGTTTTGTGTGTGTACTCACCTAGTTGTGCTCACCTAGTTGTAATTGCATGGGTCGATTCACAGCTCCTGGCCCCGCCTCTTCACTGGTCGCTTCTGTGTGAGTGTGTGTGTGTGTACTCACCTAATTGTACTCACCTAATTGTTGTTGCAGGGGTCGAGACTCAGCTCCTGGCCCCGCCTCTTCGCTGTCCGCTACTGGGTCTCTGTTCTCCCTGCTCCATGAGCTTTATCATATCTCGTCTTAAAACGATGTATGGTTCTCGCCTCCACTATATCGTTCGCTAGACTATTCCACTTCCTGACTACTCTATGGCTGAAGAAATGCTTCCTAACATCCCTTTGACTCATCTGAGTCTTCAGCTTCCAGTTGTGCCCTTTTGTTCCTGTGTTCCCTCTCTGGAACATAATGTCACTATCTACCTTGTCGATTCCCCGCAGTATTTTGTATGTCGTTATCATGTCTCCTCTAACCCTTCTGTCCTCCAGTGTTTTTAGTACTTTTTCCCTCAACCTTTCTTCATAGCACAGTTCCCTGAGCTGTGGAACTAGCCTTGTCGCAAACCTTTGCACTTTCTCTAATTTCTTGACGTGCTTGACCAGGTGTGGGTTCCAGACTGGTGCTGCATTCTCTAGTATGGGCCTGACGTACACGGTGTACAATGTCTTGAACGATTCCTTGCTAAGGTAACGGAACGCTAATCTTAGGTTTGCCAGTCGCCCATATGCTGCCGCAGTTATCTGGTTGATGTGTGTTTCCAGAGACGTGCTTGGCGTTATACTCACCCCAAGGTCTTTCTCCTTTGATGAGGTTTGTAGCCTTTGTCCACCTAACCTGTACTCTGTCAGCGGTCTTCTTTGCCCTTCTCCGATCTTCATGACTTTGCATTTGGTGGGATTAAATTCGAGAAGCCATTTGCTAGACCAAATGTCAAGCTTGTCCAGGTCTCTTTGAAGTCCTGCTTGGTCCTCATCCGATGTGATTTTCCTCATTAATTTCACATCATCTCCGAACAGAGACACTTCTGAGTCTATCCCGTCCGTCATGTCATTCACATATACCAAGAATAGCACTGGTCCTAGGACTGACCCCTGCGGTACACCGCTCGTCACCGGCGCCCACTGTGTGTGTGTGTGTGTGAACCTAAACTTAATATTAGTTACAATATGCAGCTAAAACGAATGAAATAAATGCAAGGGAAACTGATACTAATTGTTTTTTTCACTCTAAATATATTTGCACATTTCATGGGGTGAGAATATTAGCATATTCTTCCATATATGCAAATTCCTCTGTCATATTTTTTACAAATTTTATATATTTTTTTCTATGACAATTACAGTGGTGGGAGTGTTTTTTAGTTTACTTTTGATGATCATTATTTCTTTATTTCGTCTTTATTTTTTTAGTAATGTTTCTTACACTGTCTGCAATCTCTATTGTCTTTATTTTCACATTATTTAAAAAATTCTGGCACGCTCTTCAAGACATACATTTTACAAAAGTTTTTTTTTCAGAACGTTTACTGTACACGACTAAAGCTAAATTATCCCTCCACCATATTCAACAACATCTTCTGTCTTCTGAGAACTTCCAAAATTTGCCTACTGGCAGCAGGACTTATCAAGACTTATTTGGAAACTGGTAACTCACGTTGATGGCTTTTGAACAATAATAGTGAGATAAAAACCACCTGGAGGCAGAACTCACATTTTAGATTTAGAACACTCATATAATGAACAAGTGATCTGGAGATGAAGAGATTTCCCATGACACAAACAAGAAGCCACCAGGAAGTACAAGAACTCACCTTAAAAGATGTAGTTGTAGAGCACACAGAGAGAACAAGTCAAAACGCACTTGTAGAGACAGCAGTCCTCACCTGGAGGCAGAAAGAAAGTGTCTACAGAACTTACCTGGAGATAGGAGGGCAGGATGTAGCCGGAGCGAGTCACCAGCTCTAGCTCCAGGACGATGGAGTCCTCGGTGGTCTCTGAGCCATCGTGGACGTAAGTGACGCGGTCGTTGTTGAGGTCTAGCAAGGTGAAGATGTTCTCCTCAGGTCGACGCCAGATGTGTACGTCAAGACGACCTCTGGAGGGGCGCGTGATCACGTGGAACAACACACCTGACTCCCGGACACCGTACTGGCAACACAGAAGACAACATATTTACTGAAGCAACACTGGATTCCCCTGAAGCGCGAGACAACGTAATCTTGAATGATTGTTAAATTGTGGCCAAAAAAACTAGCTTTGTTCCCCTGTCATATTGCAACACAATTAAATCTGATGTATGAAGAGGATATCGTCGAGTAATTCAGTGTTGGTTTAGATGGTCCTGCAATGGCTTCCATCCGGCACAGCTGGCGCTGCTTTTACTTGGAACTTAGCATTTCATTTGATCTTCTTCTATCCCATACACGAAAGGAATAGAATTTATAAAGCTATCATCCTCACGGGAAAAGAGGAGGACGGGGATGGAAAAGACAGGAAAGAAAGGACACAGTAGGAGAGTAACGTTTCTGAAGGACAGAGAAAAGCTCAAAAAAGGAAATATCGCCCGTTTCCCACCGAGGGAGGGTGACCCAAAAAGAAAGAAAACTTTCATCATTCGACACTTTCACCATCACTCATACATAATCACCGTCTTTGCAGAGGCGCTTAGATACCACAGCTTAGATGTCCCTCCAAACTGCCAATATCCCAAACCTCTCCTTTAAAGTGCAGGCATTGTACTTCTCATTTCCAGGACTCAAGTCCGGCTAACTGGTTTCCCTGAATCCCTTCACAAAATATTACCCTGCTCACACCAACAGCTCGTCAGGTCCCAAAAACCATTCGTCTCCATTCACTCCTATCAAACACGCTCACGCACGCTTGCTTGAAGTCCAAGCCCCTCGCCCACAAAACCTCCTTTACCCACTTCCTCCAACCTTTTCGAGGACGACCCCTACTCCGCCTTCATTTACTCTGCATTTATTGCATGAACGCCGGATGTCCAAGAAATTCAACACGAAAAATACTGAAAACATTGCGTCTCTGGAATTCAAAGTACACAGGAAGATGACTTGTGTAGTAAATTTTCTTCATTATTATCAAAAACATGGTAAAGAAAACATGATAAAGTAATTTTTCTCAGAGATATTTCAAAAATAAATTCAGTAATATTACTATAATGTCAAAGAAATTCGATTAACCAGATTAATTTCTTCAAAACGCAAGAAAAATATAGCATATATTAAATTCTTCAATTGGTTTCCTGTATGCCATCTGCAGACAAGTTTTTGCCTATGTGACCAAGTCCCAAACGATACCTGGTTGATGACCTGATGAATTAAGTTATACAGACCACAGCCTGACTAATCGTGAACTTGAGAAACTTATCAAAATACATCTTGAAGGCAGCTAAGGGTCTGTTGGTAAATACCTTTCACATGAAGGGAAAGCGACGTAAAGCTTCGGACCCCTTACATTAGTTATTTCTTAGTGTACTCTCTGTAACTCTGCTTTTTAGTTTGCTGAGGTTTTCAATCTCGAAGAAATCTAGAATTTTTCAGGGGTGAATTATGATGCATCTTTTTTCTTATTCATTCTTGGGAGTACAGATGAAGGGACTTCAGATATTTTCAGTAATTTAGACGCTTGATGAAATTTATACGGGCAGTGAAGAATCACTGTAAATTCTCTGGATCTCAGATTTTAACAGGGACTGTTAATGTGCAGCAACATTCCAATAAAAAATAAGCTTGTTGGCATCTTTTGTTTTGAAGGTTCTTGTTATCCACCCAGTAATTTTCCTTGTGATTTTATCACAAACATTCCTCTTCAGCTTCATTGCGTTTTCAGTCAGTTTTCTATTTTTTTCATAGCAAAGTAAATGAAATTTGAACAATATATTGTTATCTACAGTCCACTGGAACGACCTATTTTATCTGCTTGGAGATTTGTTGTGTTCTCAGTGGTTGACACTCTCACGTACATTCTAGTATCATCTGAAAAAGATGGTACAGTGGATGAAAGAAAACCACCAGGTCCGATTAGGTCTAACGTTATTAAGTTCCTGACCAAAGAAAATGCTACCTTGTCTACAGAGACTTCAGTGCCCATAAGATAATTAGTTTTGAATCAACTGTTGCCTAAAACTGATCCTTGTGGAACGGCAGTTGTAAATAATCTTCATTTTGATTTCATCCATTTATGCAAACTCTTTGCTTTCTATTGGTGTGTAACTCCAGAACGCCTTATCCAATTGCCTTCAAAATTTTCAGTGCTTGTGTAATGGATTTAGATCAAGTTTCATGGGACTATCTGGGATTGGACTATTTAACAATGTTAAATATTCCAATCCCAGATATTCTTTCCATATGATAACTGTAGAAAGCCTCTTCAGATAGACTTCAAATTTTCAGCATTAATGAGTCTTACCGAGAAACATACGTATGTTACTTTAGTGGGTTTTATAGTCTCTAATTTACTAATTTTATCAATAAAAATTCTGCACAATTGTACTTAATGTTCTAACCCACGAGAAAAATTATGAGAATCAAACTGAAAAACTAAACCTTAAAAATATTATGAACCTTAATTACGAACTAAACAAACCTTAAATATATTATGAACCTTAACTCTTATAAATCTTAACTAATATAAACCTTAACTACCTCATTTTTTTATGAAATTCCCGTCAGTCATTCAAGAGATATATATTTTTATCAGAAACCTACAGTGAATATTAAAAATTAGGTTTTATTTAAATAATCATTATTTTATAACCTTACTATTGTCTTGAGTGACTTTAACCAACATTTCGTCTATTGGTTTCTGTGATATAAACGGGAGAATAAACCTCAATAATAAACTTTTTACTTTTGACACTCTGAACACTGACTCTTTTTAATTATACTTTAAATTAAAATTAGGGGAATCATCCGATGGTATCACTGAGTTATTGTATTATTCATTCTCACACATATGTACACAAATACATACGAACACATATAAAAAACCATAAGCATAAATGCAGACATACATACAAATGTATACTATCATGCATACATGTACACTTGCATACAAATGCACATTATGATCATATATTTATACTTTTTTTTTTTCAACAAGTCGGCCGTCTCCCACCGAGGCAGGGTGACCCAAAAAGAAAGAAAATCCCGTAAAAGAAAATACTTTCATCATCATTCAACACTTTCACCACACTCATACATAATCACTGTCTTTGCAGAGGAGCTCAGATACGACAGCTGAGAATTGTCCCTCCCAGCTGTCACTATCCCAGACCCCTCCTTTAAAGTGCAGGCATTGTACTTCCCATTTCCAGGACTCAAGTCCAACTAAATCAATTAACTGGTTTCCCTGAATCCCTTCACAAAATGTTACCCTGCTCACACTCCAACAAAAACCATTCGTCTCCATTCACTCCTATCTAACACGCTCACACATGCTTGCTGGAAGTCCAAGCCCTTCGCCCACAATACCTCCTTTACCCCTTCCCTCCAACCTTTTCTAGGACGACCCCTACCCCGCCTTCCTTCCCCTACAGATTTATACGCTCTCCAATTCATTCTACTTTGATCCATTCTCTCTAAATGACCAAACCACCTCAACAACCCCTCTTCAGCCCTCTGACAAATACTTTTAGTAACTCCACACCTTCTCCTAATTTCCACATTCCGAATTTTCTGCATAATATTTACACCACACATTGCCCTTAGACAGGACATCTCCACTGCTTCCAGCCTCCTCCTCGCTGCAGCATTTGCAACCCATGCTTCACACCCATATAAGAGTGTTGGTACCACTATACTTTCGTACATTCCCTTCTTTGCCTCCATGGATAACGTTTTTGTCTCCACAGATACCTCAACGCACCACTCACCTTTTTCCTTCATCAATTCTATGGTTAACCTCATCCTTCATAAACCCATCCGCTGACACGTCAACTCCCAAATATCTGAAAACATTTACTTCTTCCATAATCCCTCTCTCCAATGTGATATCCAATTTTTCTTTATTTAAATCGTTTGATACCCTCATCACCTTACTCTTATCTATGTTCACTTTTAACTTTCTACCTTTACACACTCTCCCAAACTCGTCCACTAACCTCTGCAAATATTCTTTAGAATCTCATATAAGCACAGTATCATCAGCAAAAAGTAACTGTGTCAACTCCCATTTTACATTTAATTCTCCATAATTTAATCCCACCCCTCTCCCCAACACCCTAGCATTTACTTCTTTTACAACCCCATCTATAAATATATTAAACAACCATGGTGACATTACACATCCCTGTCTAAGACCTACTTTTACAGGGAAGTAATCTCCCTCTCTCCTACACACCCTAACCTGAGCCTCACTATCCTCATAAAAACTCTTTACAGCCTTCAGTAACTTACTACCTATTCCATACACTTGCAACATTTGCCACATTGCTCCCCTATCCACTCTATCATATGCCTTTTCTAAATCCATAAATGCAATAAAAACTTCTCTACCTTTATCTAAATACTGTTCACATATATGCTTCACTGTAAACACTTGATCTACACATCCTCTACCCACTCTAAAGCCTCCTTGCTCCTCCTTGCTCCTTGCTCATATTAAAATATATACATATGCACATGAGTATATCTATACATAGATATACAGTGCTCGTCACGGCATTATGCCGGGTGAGAGCCCCAGTATAATGTCGTGACAAAAATCAAAGGCCTACCATACAGGAGGGTATTTTCTCGTCAGTGCATTATGCCGGGTAGCAGCCGTTAGCATGACGTCATGGCCTGCTGCCACACTTCACAGTGACTTCTCATTGCTCACGTGGCTGCCGTGGTGAGAGGAAGTGTTGCACTTTTGTCTCTCATCTGCCCCATCTTTTGTCCAGTGTTCCCTTTGGTTTTGGGGCAATACTTCTTTAATTATGGATAAAAAAAGTCTTTAACACCTGAAACTATAGCTCAAATCATAGGGCGTCACAAAGCTGGGCACCAGACGAAAGCAATAGTGGAGAATGTTAGTGTGTGTTAGCATTCAGTGAGGAACTGAGTGCAGCATTTCAAGGCTGGTGGCGGTGTCCAAGAAGACATCTGTTCGTACCTTAACTTTGTTAAAGAAGCAGTTACTCTCTAACTGCTTCTTTAACACAGTTAAGGTACGAGCAGATGTCTTCCTCGAGGGGCCAGGTTGAGGTTTGGCAGACGGTAACTCGTAACCGCCACCAGCCTTGAAATGCTGCACCCAGTTCCTCACTGAACGCTCATACACACTAACATTCTCTGAGAAAACTTCCCCTCACTCCTTCAGTTGCAGCCTTGCAACATTGCATAGCTCCTGATGACGCACCGAGAAGTGTGAAAGTACTTGAGATAAAGATTTCCACCCCCCGTGGCTTGTCTTGCATATAAATATAAATAATATATATACATATGTATATATATATATATATATATATATATATATATATATATATATATATATATATATATATATATATATATATATATATATATTACATAATATGGTACAAAAGATTTAAGAGATACATTGTTATAAAGATGGCATATACAGTATATAAGGTGTGAGAGATAGATGTCTAGTACATATTGTTACATGTTTGTCACTGATTATAATGCGAAAATCTCATCCAGCTCCTCAGAGCTGTGGTGCGTGCCCAAAATACAGCATGCATTACCTCTCTGAACAGCAGCGCTGGGTCGCTGTAACAGAAAACTAGCTGCCCTGGGATCCCTAGTTACCCTGTTGAGTCTTTTGCCCAGCTCCTTGAGGAACTTAGATGCACTCTTTCCCCATGAGCCAAGGGTCTCTGAGCCTATGGGAACAAACATATAATGATGGGCAAGTTCTCCATATTTTCTCGACTTTTGGGACTCCCTGAAGGTGGCAGCTGCCCCTCCTTCCTCCCTGGTGTATTGGAGATAGGTATCAGCCAAGGTAGATGCACATGTGTAGTCCCACACCACCTGCTTGCCGTCTGTCCAGGCTTGGAGGGTGATACCATCTGGACGCTTTTGGCTGCCATCAGATCTGCATAGTTGGGGTGGCTCCATTACTGCTGGGCATCCGGCTGTTGTGAGGCTCCTCTTGATAATGTTATTAACCTCTTCGTGTCGTGCAATCTTTCCCTCGGATTTACGACACACAATATATATATATATATATATATATATATATATATATATATATATATATATATATATATATATATATATATATATATATATATATATATATATATATACATGCTAGGAATTCGCAAGAGCAGGCGAAATATTCACAAACACTGATCTCTGGCCGACGGAGACTCGAACCTACGAACCTCATGACAAGGTACGCAGTGCTTTGCCGACCGTACCACATATATATACATATATGTATATATACGTAAGACAAGACTGATGGGTACTCACCTTTTGGTAGTCTAGTACAAGGTTGAGGTGGTTGGAGGTGATGAGCACCTGGCCGCCCTCCTGCACCTCCATGGGTGTTAAGCTTAAAACCTGCAACACGAAGAGCCCAGTGGGAGGGATTGACGAGTAAAAAATGGTGGAAAGGGAGAGAAAATGTGTAGGGAGGATAATAGTGTGGAAGGGGCAAGGAGGAAGGTCACATATGTCTTCAGAAAAAAGGCAGAAGATGAAATAAGCAATGGAGAAGAGATATAGAAACAACGGAGAAGGGAAATATGAACAACGCAGCAAAGTAAGAATAATGAAGGGAGGAGGAATAACGGAGTAGGGGGGGAGGAAGAATAAGGGACTAGAAAAGTTGAAATTACGAGGAAAGCAAAAATAACACACGAAAAGAGCAATAGAAGATGGTTAATAAACATAAAAAGGGAAGGAAAATGGAAATTTTGTGTTAAGCTCAGCGTGTTACTTAAAAAAGCAAATTCTGCAGATAATGCAAAACTTAATGCAGATATAATTTTTATGAATTAAATTCTTTACAATTCATGACGAAATATGTAACATAATTTTCCAAAATGATGATGGTAAACTTTCATTTTTTTCACAAATAAGGTTATAAATTACTGTGCTGTGGTCTCACCTCAAGATCAGAAGGCAGCGTCGTCTTGGTGAAGACCTTGTAGGCGGTGGTGAAGTTCTGACGGACACACAGTGCTAGTTCACACTCGCACTTGAAGCCGTCAGTGCCTTCCTGAATACACCGGCTGCCGTCAACACAGGGGTTCTTGAGGCATGGGTATGCCCACTGGCACTCTGCCTTGATGCCCAGAGTCACCTGGGCATCCATTATGCTCAAGCTCTTGTCCCCTACACTTACGTTCTGGATACATCCCTCGAGGCTGGCAGAGACAGTGGTAATGGAAACAATAATTACAGTGACACACATCACCACATGCTTATTTCCACACTATACGCTGGCAAAAAGAGAAATTTTACCCAAGCGAGAAGCTGCATCAGTATAGCTTATTCAAGTTTCTTCAGACATACTAAACGAACAATGTTGATTCTGTTACAGAGTGACTATAGGTTCATCAACCTCTTTTCTTCCCCATTCACATACAAGATTCAGAAAAGAAACTGTTGAGAAGCCGCCCTATGATTCTTCACTCTCCCACTTTAGTGTATATTTAGTTTGAGTTGTTTAATAACTCCAAAATGCCAATACCGTAGACATTAGACTGTCAAGAGTCGGAGACAATGTTGTAAATTACTACTAGACAAGTAAGCTTGGAGTAATTAAGTAATTCAAAGTCAGTTACAATTACTCTTCCAGATTTTTAATTATAACTACAGTTGCAATTACTAGATAAGAAAAATAAAGAAAAATATAATTACTTGATATTTTTGTATAGAAATATTTTCTTCAGTTGCTTAAAACTTTAATAATTTTAAGAAACATTGGTAAATGGGCGAAATAATAAGTAAACATATTACTTCATATTTTGTTTTTAAACAATACACAAAAATATCATTAGTTACATTTTCAAACAGAGCCATAATATAATATTTGTTACACTAAATCAGCCAAAGATCCAGCAAGATTACGAACACAGGAACTAAATAACCTTCGTTTCACATTATGTGTTTTAAATCTAAGACATAATGTTTAATAATATTCTTCTTCTCTCATTCACTACAGCTTAAGCAAGGAAAGTGCATCTAGAAGCAGTGAATTGTTGCAGAAATTTGCAAATGAATTTTTTTTGACAGCCAGTAAGGTAATGAAAATAATATTGACTTAGGTAATGGAGCACAACAGCTCACATAATTACATCCGTTTACACATATTGCAGTTCATTAAGACTCAAGAATTGATGGTACTCATAAATCTCCTAGTTGCATCAACACATCAATGTTAAAAAAGCTTAATAATTGTAGACAAAGGCAATGGCAAATAATAATTACAGAAGTCTTCAACCTTTATTTACGTTACCTTTGATGAGTTTCGAGAGTCCCGCTACTGTCGGAGCCAGGCCATGGGCCAGGCTCGTCTGGTGCTTGCCTGATCAACCAGGCTGTTGCTGCTGGAGGCCCGCTGCCCCACATATCCATTACACCCTGGTTGGTCTGGCACCTTGTGAAGATACTTGTCCAGTTTTCTGTAGAAGACCTCTACACTTGTTCCAGCTGTGTTTCTGATATCTTCTGGTAAAATTTTGAATAGTCTGGGGCCACAAATGTTGATACAGTGTTCCCTTATTATGCCCACCGCACCCCTGATCCTCACTGGGTTTATTTTGCCCTTCCCCCGTATCTCTACTCCAGTGTTTTTATGGCAGTGTGCAGATTTGGGATCAGGCCCTTGAGAACTTTCCAGGTATATATATTATCATGTATCTCTCTCTCCTCCGCTCCAGTGAGTTCAAAACTTTAACGCGTTTACAGTAATGTAAATGCTTTATTGGCTCTGTGTGCCGTAAATGATCTCTGTATTTGTTCCACCTCAGATATTTCTCCTGCCTTGAGCTGGACCGTCAGCACTGAGCAATATTCTAAGTGAGGGAGCACTAGCGATTTAAATAGTGTCACCATCGGCATTATTTTCCTTGATTTGAAAGTTCTCAATACCCACCCCGTCATCTTCCTGGCTGTGATCTTTGTCTTGTTAAGATCCTTAAAAGAAAGGTCAGCAGACATAATTATTCCCAAGTCTTTTGCGTGTTCCTTTCATTCTAGATCCTCTTGAGTTTTGTATATAGTGTTCCTTTTGAGATCTTAATTTTTTCCATGCCTAAGCTCTCCACTGACCAATGGAAAACCCTGCTTACATCTTCCTGTAACTTTTCAGTGTCTTCTACCGTAGTGACTTTCATGCTTATTTTAGTGGCATCTGCAAATGATGATACAAAACTGTGATGGGTGTTGTTATCTGTCTGCTATGAGGATGAGAAACAGCAGAGGTCCAGGACAGTTCTTTGGGGAACTGAGCATTTTACCTCGCTGATGCTGGATTTTGCTCTGTTTACCACTAATTTTTTGTGTTCTGTGAGTTAGTAACCAGAAAATCCATCTGCCTACCTTCATCCTAATGCCTACGGCTTTCATTTTGTGAGGTATCACTCCATGATCGCATTTGTCAAACGCCTTTGCAAAATCTGTGTAAATCACATCTGTTTTAGTTGCCTTCCAACCCCTCCGTAATTCTGTCATAATGGTTCAGCAGCTGTGACAGGCATGATCGTCCCGCTCTAAAGCCATGCTGGTTTGGGTTATGCTGGTTGTGCTGATCCATGAAATTTATAATCAGCCGTCTCATCACTTCTCGAAGATTATTATGATGTAAGAAGTCAGGGCTACTGTTCAGTAATTTTTAGCTAGTGCTCTACTACCTCCCTTATGGAAAGAAGCTATGTCTACACTCTTTCTCCAATGTATACTGAGGGCTCGTGCTAGTGATACTTTGTACTTCTTTATAAATAGGGTTTATGTACTAGGATAATTTCCAAATTTTTATTTTCAACTTTAATGCCTAGGATTTCTACTATATCATTTGAATAGTTCAGCACTTCTGTGCAACAGAGAATATCCTTTACATAGAGTCCTACTCCTCAATGTGACCTATTAATTCTATCACATCTATACATGTTAGAGTTTTCTATCTTTATCTCTCCGTCCAAAACATCCCTTGTATGTGTTTCTGTAAATGCTATAAACATGGCATTCGCTTCTGATAGGAGCCTACTGACATAACTAACTTTGTCGTTTATATTTGATTTCAGACACAGAATATTTGCCAATATGAAGCAGGAATTACCATTTGGGATGTTTTGTTTTGTTTTGTGTTTCGCTAGTACCACTGTGATGTACTACCTGGTATGGCCCCTGGTGTACATACCCCTTGTTTCTCCAGTACTGACTTTCCATTTGATTGTGTATTCGGCCCTGATGGACTAATGCCTGGTTTGGTATGTCCCATTGTGCTGCCCATCTGTACCATTTCCCCCTTTTGTCTCTTTCGTCTGATCGTTTCACTTTATGTCTAAAAAAGATTGCTGTTCATTTTCCCTTTCTCTGTAGAGTCGTGTTTCTTTTACATGATGGTCTGGGCATCTCAGGTCATATTCTCTGGACTGTGTTGAAGTTTTCCACTTCACTGGTGGAAGTACCTGCACTCTTTGTCAAAGCGACACTCCCTTTCTCAACATGTTCGCACATTTTCTGTTGTGTTTATTCCAGCA
The DNA here is from genome assembly GCA_009830355.1 of Cherax destructor. Classification (NCBI taxonomy): domain Eukaryota; kingdom Metazoa; phylum Arthropoda; class Malacostraca; order Decapoda; family Parastacidae; genus Cherax; species Cherax destructor. The sequence continues at coordinate 25,612 of WNWK01008766.1, forward strand.
AGCTTTGCCATATAGGCACATACCTTTTGCATAGTACCTGCAAATGTTGTGACTGCCTATATTTACTGATTTTGTGTATTTCCCAAGTTCTGCCACCTGATATGAATTCTCTTGTTTTCTTTCATCTAGGTGTATTTCTTCCTATTTTATCATACTATAATATATATATATTGTTACGGCCCCCTACCTAGCAATAGTTGTTAGGTAGTATACCTGCCGGCCTGTGACGTAATCAAACGTGATGTTTGACTGACTAGCCGGCTAGACCGACAGTGCTAACGAGACTCTCCTATACACAACACTGGAGAGTTCACCAGCTCCCTAATACACCTAGGGAGTGTCAACCAGACTCTCCTATACAAAAAAAACATATAATCTTATAATTTGTGTAAAAACATATTTATATACACAAAAATCATAGTACAAGATAAAAGTCACAAGCAAAATCATATACTTAGTGCAGTGTCAAGTCGCTGCCATCATCGTGTCACACAGGACACTACCACACCTTGTCATGATACGCCTTCTCCACCGTGTCCTCAGACACCCTTATCTCTATCTTATGGCACGCATACGGGGTTCCACGACACCCAATCTCCCTGTACCATAAGACTCCAACGCTGTGTCACACGACACCTTCTCTGTGCCACATGGCACGCCCCCTGCATCATGAACCCATCTCTAATAAAGCCTTTGCACCGCGTTATGACACACCAAATACACGACTCTTAACTTGTGTCGTGCCACCGTCACAAACTCTCTGGATACACCACTGAATACCTGACACTCCGGGTAACAATCTCCGGGTAAACACAGTCTCAGGTACATAGTCTCAGGTACATAGTCGCAGGTACATAGTCGCAGGTACGTAGTCGCAGGTACAATGAAAGCCAGTAGGTAATTCTGGTGAACAGACTTGCCGCTCTCCTCATAATGCTACAGTATCCTCATAGCAAGCAGGAAGAGAACACCTTCCTCACTGTACTTGGCCTTGCAAACATCACAAGTACAGAGTTGCTCTCGAGTAACACAGTCTAGAGAGAATAAAGCTTCCAGTTCTCTCTGCACTGAAGCACTGTAGGCTTGTCACCAGCACCACTCTGCGAAAGTCTGCAACTCTCAAGCAGGTCTGCCTGGCGAACTCCAATAGTGTATCAGGGAGCTGGTGAACTCTCCTGTGTTGTGTATAGGAGAGTCTCGTTAGCACTGTCGGTCTAGCCGGCTAGTCAGTCAAACATCACGTTTGATTACGTCACAGGCCGGCAGGTATACTACCTAACAACCATTGCTAGGTAGGGGCCGTATAATATATATATATATATATATATATATATATATATATATATATATATATATATATATATATATATATATATATATATATATTCTGTACAGTCCCATTAGTGTTTCTGATTCAAACCCACATGTGCTACAGATGCCTCTAAAAGCTAGGTAGCCTGGTTACAAGCCATGTTTTTCTTAGCCACATGCACACCAGTGAGACTCTGGAATGGTTTCTAGCAATTTTATTCTCCTCCTGTATATTCTGACCACACGAGCGATACACGAGGTACATACAGGGAAAGATCGCGATCGGCAGGATTTGAGCCCATGTGTGGAGAGTGGCATAGCACTCCATGTGATGCCTTAGACCAATAAGCTACAGATGCCTATAAAAGCTACGTAGCAATGTCACTCTCCACATACCTGTGTTTTCTTAGGTTGTGTAAGTTAGCACATAGGCATGTGGGATTGCGGTTGTGGAATAGAGGGATACCTTCAACGAAAACCAAATAACAATAGTTGAAATTCTTTTTAAGGGAATATAGGGAATCGGAAAAACTAAACATGTGTGGGCAACACTTTTTTGAAGGTGGGGAAAGAAATGTTAAAGAATTGTTAAACAAAAATCAATTACTATTTTTTTAGTGAATTTCATATAAAAAATCTAGTCGTTTTAATTCAGATGAGTAATCGAGACTATTATACATTTCTAGAACTCCGAGTCTCGTGGTTAATCCCTGAAAACGGTTAAGATATCCTGAAACCAAGTAACGCCATTATGAGATAAAGATACATTATTGATTATCCAGAGGAACAAACAGCGAAATCTTCATTATAACATAATTATCATTCAAAACATTTAAAGAATAATTCACGTGAGGAATTAAGAACACGAACCTCTTGTCACCATTCATGGCACCCTGGCTGACAGCTCTGGCCTGCTTATTCACCTCCACTCCCCCTATGAAGAGATAACCAGACAGGTCAAAGAACTTGTTCTCGCCTACATGGGTCGGCTGGTCTTCAATGTGATCGTCAACGTTAAGCTCCATGTAGGCAGACTTGAAGTGAGCCTCTACCTTGTGCCACACACCATCACTGATGTAGATGGAACTGCAGCACGAGAGGGAAGTAGAAAGGGAATAAAAAATAATGAAGCTCAAGCCTATAAAACATATAGTTGGGGGCGAGCATCACAGTAAATGATCATTAGTAAAGGTTATGGACAATACAGTATAGTCTCAAAATAATTAAATGAAAACCATTTGAAGTTTACAGTATATTAATGAAAATATCCTTATAATATGTTGCTTTAATGTTTTCTATAAGACAATACACAAATAACCTGCACATAAGCTGAATCTTATGAAGACATTTTGGTCTGACTTGGACCATTAACCAGGAACACAGCTCAAAGGGAAGTCAGAATATATACGAGAGGGGAAGTGCGATCAGGAGTAGTATAACATGAGGATGGAATAGCATTATAGTGGTGGTAATAGTGATGGTGGTGGTAGTAGTATTAGTAGTATAAAAAGTATTGCAACAGTGGTAGAGGTGGCAATAAGAAGGCAGTAGTGCAAAAGAAAGAAAAGGGGTCAGAGAATGGAGACTTAGCAAAGAAATAGTAGTAGTAGAAGAAGTATTAGCGGAGGTAGTCTAAGAACAAGAGAAAAGAGGAGCACTGCAGGAGAGATAATGGCTGACGAGGGTAGGACATAACGCCATAGGATAAAACCCACGTAGGCAAAAGACAGAAAAGGCAAAGAAAATATAGGAAAGAAGAGGAAAGTAGTGTTTTGAAGTTTGAAGCATTTGACTATGTAATGAGAAAGGAAGGCATTTATAGAGACAAAGCCAAGACTATGATTCATATTAGGAAAGTTGAGTATAAGAGATGTTTCAATATGATGGCATCTGTGAAGGCTAGAAGAATGGTAGTCAATTTTGGTTGAGGAGCAGTTTATGGGATGACTGTGATCTCTACATCATTAATTGATATGAAGTATTTTTGTCACTGCGAAAACCGGGAAAGGAATCCCCGAATCTCATAAGCCCAGCCCACTCTGCCTCAATGCATGCAAAATGATTAGTGCAGGATGGTCATGAAAATCTAATGCAGCAAAATATAAAAGTGTTTGCTTTAGTGTGTAAGTATCCATATACACTATTATGTATTATTGCGCCCCCAGAATTGGGCCTCAATGTATATATATGTATATTTCCATTTTCTATAATTTTATATTGCTGATATTCTCGATAATAGCTAAATCGTTAATATCGTGCTTTATACTATTATTAGACTATTATTTGACCTATTTGACTTAGCTATATTTATTAGGTAGGATGTAATATTTTATGTTGTGCTCGAGAGTGTGTAGTAACTGCCTTGGAGTTGGCAAACTACTGTTATACTGCCGGCGTCTAGTTGCTGGGAGGAGTCAGTCGCTGAACACACCTGAGCTGGGTGGTTGTTCCTCTTCTCTCTCTCTCTCTGGCCTGCTGACCCTCGTCGAGTCAACACCTCACTCCTATTTCTACTTGTTTTCTCGACATTTAGACTCTGTTTGGTAGAGTATGCATTCGATGGTGAGACGAATCATACTTCTCAGAACTCTGTGTAACTCTGTTCACAGAGAATAGACTAGACAGTGATTTTCGACGTTGTTCTGGGTTGTGTGTCACATTGACACTCTGATACAACTCAGGTCTCAAGCTATAGCTCTGGACCTACTTCGATAAGGCATCTGTGCACCGCCACAGTTTGGGATTGTTTATGCTGAACCTAGCTTCAGTAGAAAGGGAGTTTTGTGACTGTTTTGGAGGATCTACTGATGGTCCCCAGTTAGGGTCGATTTTCTATCTCCTTGTTCCTGACGCTGTGTTGTTGTTGCCTGTTATATTGCTGTTCTGCGAATTGGTCATTTTACTGGATAATCAAGCTGTACTGATTGTCAGTTTGTAGTGCAGCTAGCTTAAGAGAAGTTCAGTCGTACACTGGTTGAGTCGAGTCTAATAGTTACCGGGAGCACACTCATACACACATTTATTCTTATTTGTATATATTATTGTAATTACTGCCATTGTACCTGATGGTACTTCTGAGTCATTTATATATATGTGCCCTCAGCACAGACTTATTGTATATGAGAGCAGTGTAGGAGCTAACCTCCTAATTAACCTCCTAATTGATATCTTAATTAATATCTTTATATTTGATTTACTTTGCTACCCTAGATTTTCTCACTTTGTTAATAAACCTTTTACATATCTGTTTGGTTAGTACCCTATCAGTTGCAATCCTCTTAAGCTATATAATATGTCGGATAACTAAACCAGGATACTGACTTTGTTGCAAAAGCCCAGTAACAGGCTGGATGCTAGAAGGGCTAGCCTTTCTAGTGTTCACTGGAGATGTCTATTACTAATAGATATCGTGTCATTTTGTAACATGTATATATAAAAGTGTACATATTATAAGTGTGTTTGTAAATACGTATGTAAACCTATTTGTCGTTTATATGAAAATGAATAGTTAATAATAAGTACATATGTATATGTACTTGTGTATAAGAAATGTGTTTATGAATTGCTATAAAATTTTCACGCACTTCCTAAGTGAAGTGCACAGTGTAGATTACGCTGTGCCACGCACTCCTTTGTGAAGCAGCTAGACGAGTTTCAGTGTGGTCGGTCATTCTGCTGAGGGGAGATGGGCACTATTTTATAGTGTTAGTGAATTGTTGGGATATTTTTGATATAACAGAATAAAATCTTTAAAATAAAGAACAGCGTATATGTGTGTGAAGTATACTGTTTCAAGCTTGGTATAACAGCTATTAAAACTCATAAAATGTTTCAGGAAGCACTTGGTGATGAAGCAGTGAAGCAGTGAAGCAGTGAAGCAGTGAAGCAGTGAAGCAGTGAAGCAGTGTCGGATCATTTCACTGAAAATTTGAATATTAGGCGAGTGGCTGAGAAATTTATGCCCTGCTTGCTGACTCAAGACCAGGAAGACATAGGTTTCTGGTCAAAAACAACATGATAGTCATCATACATAAAAAGTGGTGGGACCAGAGAACATCTCTCCATGGGTCCTGAGAGGGGAAGCAGAGGCACTGTGTGTGCCACTAACAGCAATATTCAACACGTCTATCGAAACAGTCCAATTTTTTGAGAAAGGAGACAGATCGGCAGCTTTAAACTACAGACCATCTCCCACCCTTCCTACTTTTCATAAAAATAAAAATGGTGAGTTTGGCCTATTTGGCAAGGGTGTTCTGTGCCGAATTAGCAGAAAGAAAATGTTTTTGCTATAAATCAGCAGAAATCAATCTGAACATAAAGAAAAAATATATATCATTGATCAGACTAAGGGTAGACAATCTAAATTATTTTTTTGACCGAGACTCAGAATTTGGTTAATTCAAGCATTTCTGATATAGTCCTAACACCAAAGGACTTTGAGAAAGCAATAAATAACATGGTCATGCACTCTGCCCCCAGTCCCAGACTCGTGGAACACCGTGTTCGTCAAGAACTGCAAGAAATCCCTTATATATTCTATGGAGCGAGAGCATAAGGGGGTCATCTCACTGTCACTAAATACAGCAATTGTAGCCCAACATCACAAAGGTAGCAGTAAAGCAATTGCAAAGAATTACAGACTGATTCACTAATGTCCCACATCATACAAAATTTTGAAAGGGTTCCAAGAAGCAAGATCCCCAACCCACTTGGATACCCAACAGGTCGCTCCTGCCTCTCCCTACTACTCGACCACTATGACATGGTCTTGGATGCACCGGAGAACGAATAGAATGCATATGTAGTATAGCACACAAAATGCGTGATAAAGGAATAAAAAAAAGTGGGTAGATGGATCTGTAACTTCCTAACAAATACAACACAAAGAATAATAGTAAACAGAGTAAAGTCAGAGGTGGCTTTAACCAAGTTTTTAAAATGGTCCTCAGAAAAAAATATGACGTTCAATGAAGACAAATTTCAATTACTCTGCTATGGAAAACTCTAGGAAATGAAAACTGGATCGGAGTATAAAACAAATTCCAACCACAAAATAGAACGAGAAACTAATGGGAAGGACCTGGGAGAGATAATGTCGGAGAATCTCTCTTTCAAATATCACAACAATGTCTACCACATCTGCTAAGAAGCTGACAGAATGGATAATGAGAACCTTCATAAAAAGGGAGGCCAAGCCAATAATGATTCTCATCATATCACTTGTTTTCTCTAGCTGTACACAAACGGCCAACTTCAAGGCAGACAAAACTACAGACTTGGAGAATATACAGAGAACTTTTACTGCATGTATATGTATAATAAAGCACCTAAATTACTGGGAACGGTTGAAGTCCCTTAACTTGTACTCCTTGGAGTGCAGGCGAGAAACATTCATGATAATATTCACTTGGAAAATCTTAGAGGGACTAGTCCCAAACCTGCACACGGAAATCACTCCCTACGAAAGCAAAAGACTTAGCAGGCGGTGCCACATACCCCCAATGAAAAGCAGGGGCTCCATAAGTATGCTAAGAGACAACACACTAAGTGTCAAGGGCCCAAGTCTGTTCAACCGCCTCCCAGCATACATAGGGGGATTGCCAATAGATCCTTCGCTGTCTTCAAGAAGGAACTGGACAGGTACCTAAAGTCAGTTCCCGACCAACCAGGCTGTTACATCCTGGTTGATCAGGCAATGATCCACCGCAAGGCCTGGGGGCGTTGACCCCCGAAACACCCTCCAGTTATACTCCAGGTATACATAGCCGAATTTAGCTAAAAAAAATAATCTAGTGTAAGTTAGGTTAGGTGAGGTTTCTAAGTTAGGTTTGGTATATATATTATTTTTTTATTTCCATTTCGGCTGTTTCCCGCCGAGGCAGGGTGACCACCGAGGCAGGGTGACCACCGAGGCAGGGTGACCACCGAGGCAGGGTGACCACCGAGGCAGGGTGACCACCGAGGCAGGGTGACCACCGAGGCAGGGTGACCGCCGAGGCAGGGTGACCACCGAGGCAGGGTGACCACCGAGGCAGGGTGACCACCGAGGCAGGGTGACCGCCGAGGCAGGGTGACCACCGAGGCAGGGTGACCACCGAGGCAGGGTGACCACCGAGGCAGGGTGACCACCGAGGCAGGGTGACCACCGAGGCAGGGTGACCACCGAGGCAGGGTGACCACCGAGGCAGGGTGACCGCCGAGGCAGGGTGACCCGAAAAAGAACGAAACATTTTCATTATCACTCACTCGATCACTGTCCTGCCAGAGGCGCGCCGACACTACATTTCAAAACTGCAACATATCTCCACGTCTCCCTCAGAGAGCCGGCACTGTAGTTCCCATCTCCAGGACTCAAGTCCGGCTAAACGGTTTCCCTGAATCCCTTCATAAATGTTACTTTGCTCACAATCCAACAGCACGTCAAGTTATAAAAAACATTTGCCTCCACTCACTCCTTTCTAACACGTTCACGTATGCTTGCTGGAAGTCCAAGCAACTAGCACACAAAACCTTTACCCCCTTCTTCCATCCTTTCCTAGGACGAACATTACCCAGCCTTCCTTCCTTCTATTCTATTTTGTTTCATCCTCTCTAAATGTCTGAATCACAATACTTTTAGAACCCTCGCACTTCCTAATCTACAAGCTATGGATTCTCTGCATAATATTCACACCACACATTGCCCTCAGACACGACATCTCTAACACCTCCATACTCCTTCCCAAACTGTTAACCAATTTTTCATTATCTAAAATTTTAGTTATCCTCATCACATTGATTTTTCTTATGTTCATTTTTAATTTTCTTCTTTTACACTCCATCCCAAATTCGTCCACCAACCAATGCAACTTCTCATCAGAATCTCCCAAAAGCACAGTGTCATCAGCAAAAAAACAACAGTGACAACTCCCACTTTATGTTAGATTCTTTATCTTTCAATCCCACACTTCTTCCCAACACCCGAGCATTCACTTCTCTTACAACCCCATACCTGGAGTATGCCTGGAGAGGGTTCCATGACCAGACCTCGTTGTCAAATATATTGAACAGCCATGGTGGCATCACGTATTCATATATATAAGGCTTATTTTTACTGGGAAATAATATCCCTCTCTCTTAGATACCCTAATCTGAGTCTCACTATCCTTGTAAAAACTATTAACTGCTTTCGGTAACCCACCACCTATTCCATACACTTGCAACATCTGCCACATTGCTTCCCTATCCACCCTATCATATGCCTTTTCCAAATCCATAAATGAAACGAAAACCTCTTTACTCTTATTTAAATACTCTTCACTTATATGCTTCACTGTAAACACTTGGTCTACACATCTCCTATCCTTCGTAAAGCCTCCTTGCGATCCTGCTCTCCATCTAACTCTAAATTCTTTCAATAATAACTCTTCCATACACATTACCAAGTATATTTAATAGGCTTATTCCTGTATAATTCTTACGCTCTCTTTTGTCCCCATTGCTATTATACAAAGGAACTATGCATACTCTCTGCCAATCCCTAGGTACCTCCCTGTTTTTTATACAGTTATTAAATTAAAGCACCAACCATTCGAAAATTATGTCCCCAGCTGCTTTTAACATTTTTGTCTTCATCCCTTCAGTCCAAGCTGGTTTGCCCCCTTTCATTCTACCCTCAGCTTCACATACATCCCTACCACTCACATCTGGCTCTCCCTCACTCCTAAAAGATGTTATACCTCCCTTACCAATGCACGAAACCACAGCTTCCCTATCTTCATCAGCATTTCACAGTTCCTCAAAATATTCCCTCCATCTTCCCAATACTTCCAACTCTCCATCTAATAACTCTCCTCTTCTATTTTTAACTGTCAGATCCACTCGTTTCCTAGGCTTCCTCAACTTATTAATCTCACTCCCAAAAAAATTCTTATTCTCAACAAATTTTTTTGACAGCATCTCACCCACTCATTTGCTCTATTACATTTTTTTGCCTCTCTCTTAACGTCTCTTTTTATCTCCATATACTTTCCCCTCCGTAAATTACTTCTACTTTGTAAAATCCTCTCATATACAGCTCAGATGAAAACTCGCACACACACGAGCTTTTAAATCTCTACGCCAAATTCACCTTAAACCAGCAAATAATAGAGCCAACAAGATTGGAGAATACACTGGATCTCATCTTCACTAACAATGATGATCTGATACGGAATATTTCCATATCAAAAACAACTTACTCATATCACAACATAATAGAGGTTCAGACCTGTATGCGGGGAGCTCCAGACCAACAAAATGTGATCAGTCACGAGGGAGCCTTCACCAAATTCAACTTCAGTAACAAAAACATAAGGTGGGACCAAGTCAACCAGTTCCTAAATGATATAAACTGGGAAGATAGCCTAAGCAACACGGATCCAAACCTATGTCTAGAATAAATTAGCTCTATAGCACTCGAGGTATGCTCAAGGCATATTCCTTTAGGGAAAAGGAAGAGAAGATGTAAACTAGAAAGAGAAAGGCGCTCCCTATACAGGCGAAGGCAAAGAGTAACAGAGCGGCTATAAGAGGCCAATATATATCTGGGAAATAGCAAATATTGAACTCAAGCTAAAGGAATCTTACAGGAGTCAAGAAACGTGGGAAAAACTAAATGCCATAAATGAAATTGAAAGAAACAAAATATTTCTTTTCTTATGTCAAATCAAAGTCGAGAACAACAACCAGTAATGGGCCTCTACTTAGACGAGATTGGTCTTACACAGATGACAGCAAGAAAGTGCTTCTTTTTCTCCAGGCCTCAGTGGAAGACGGCCACTGCGGCTAGCCGGGGGATCGAACCCGTGTTGTTTTAGCCTGCCTCGTGGGAAGAGAAAAAAAATTCCCGACGCTCTAAACCACTGAACCATACAATCCTACAAACAACATGAGCCTAGCAAACTAGGCTTGCTTCATGTTGCGAGGGCTTACGATGGTGTGGTTAGTTCTGAGGCAACCACACCATCATATGTCCTCGCAACATGAAGCAAGCCTAGTTTGCTAGGCTCATGTTTGTAGGATTGTATGGTCCAGTGGTTCAGAGCGTCGTGAATTTTCACTCTCTTCCCACACAGCGGGCTAAAACAACATGGGTTCGACACTCCGGCTAGCCGCATTTATTGTATATATATATATATATATATATATATATATATATATATATATATATATATATATATATATATATATATATATATATATATTGTGTGTGTGTGTGTGTGTGTGTGTGTGTGTGTGTGTGTGTGTGTGTGTGTGTGTGTGTGTGTGTGTGTGTGTGTGTGTGTGTGTGTGTGTGAATGTAATAGAAGGCTGTGTAAGGTTGAATATATGTTTTGGAAACAAACTTTTGTGAGACAAAAGAGATGTAGGTTGTTATGCCAGAGAAATGTATTTAATTTTGTGAGAGTTGTTGTAGGTAATTATGTAAGGGAGATGTATTTAATTATGTGAAAGAGATGAATGTAGTTACCTGAGGGAGAGGTTTTATGCACTTATGTAAAGATGTTTGTAGTTAAGTGAGAATGATGTATAGTTATGTGAGAGGAAGAAAATGCACTGAAGAGTGTAGAACATTTATATTTCCATTGTTGAAGAATGGTTTGCATGCAAACACTGAATGGGTTTGAAAGATGAAATTCGTCAAAATTCCAAAAAAATCCACAAAAACAAATACACATTTTTTTCTTATGAATACTAGTGTAATAGACTAAAAAAATAGCATTATTAAACTAAGGAAAATGGTATTCAGTGCCGAAAAGTAGATGAGTAAGACTTATGTGCAACATGTTGCAACTCTGCCTTACTCAAAATTAGTGTTGCAGTTAACAGAATGGATTTGTTGAGTGGAAGAGAAAAATAGGAAAGATACACCAAATTTAATTTATAAGATTTATTTTTGTTAATTGTAGCAGATAAGACTCTGATCTCAGTTTAAATGTATAAAGTTTTAATTCCCTGGAAAACAAGGAGTACAGCTGCTCCTTAACATAAAAATGCTCAGCATTCCTCCAAATGTTCATCAAAAATATTAAGAAAATCTCTAAAAAGTATATAATGCTGTGTATATTAAAGCAACTGTAAAATAAATGAAGACAAAAAAATGCATAGATGTACCTATTGAGACCGGTAGCGCCGTTGCCTTTGTCGAGTATCAGTCTGAGGTGACCCTCGTAGATCTCTAGAGCGATGAAGTCTGACCTGCATGTAAGCACAGAAAGAAATAACATTCACTACAGAGTGGATAGTTGGATGAAGTTAATATTTGGACAGTTTCTTGTTCAACTCACTTTCCGTCTCCACTGTCACAATACACGGGATTCTGCCTTCATTCACAAATGTGTTGGATGTTACTCCAATCACAATGCACGGGATTTTACCTTCAATCAGCAAAATACATAAAAAAATTAATCTTAATATTTTTAAATACACAGACTACGATTGACGCAAGCATACTTAAACTGAGAGATCTAGCGAAAGGTTACTAAATAACAATAATTCCCGGCACTTTAAAACTGAGATCTCGCTCACCATCGCAGGACTTGACGGATTAGCCAGTTACCTGGAAGGCGGTCCGGTGTTGTAGAAAAGTAATGCGTGTTGTGACTGTGTCTTGATCTCCATTTTGATAGATCCTCCCGTCCTGGGGTAGGAGTCCTGGAAGGCCACATAAGCCCCGGGTCTGATGAAGCTGATAGCCACGTCTTTGGTGGCGTCGAACTCGCTCGAGCACTCCCACTCAACGCCATACACCTTGGATGATTTCGTGTCCACCTGGGCTTCCCGCAGGATCTCAATGCCATTGTACAGCACCTGCAGGAGAAGAACAAGCACTGAGAATATAGAGTTGTACACGGATTGTGAAGGCTGGTGGTGGTGGTGGTGGTGTGTGTGTTAGTTAGTTACCATTTTGTCCTAGGCACATGTCGATTTGACACAATGCCTGTTGTATGTATGTGTGTGAGTGTGTGTGTGTAAGGAAACACTTCGAAATGTTTCCGCCCCGTCGGGAATAGAACCCGGGCCCTCCGTGCGTGAAGCGAGAGCTTTACCACTAGGCCACCGGGGCTGTGTGTGTACTCACCTAGTTGTACTCACCTAGTTGTGGTTGCAGGGGTCGAGTCAAAGCTCCTGGCCCCGCCTCTTCACTGGCCGCTACTGGGTCACTCTCCCTGCGCCATGAGCTTTATCATACCTCTGCTTAAAGCTATGTATAGAGCCTGTCTCCACTACATCGCTTCCTAAACTATTCCACTTCCCGACAACTCTGTGACTGAAGAAATACTTCCTAACATCTCTGTGATTCATCTGAGTCTTCAACTTCCATCTGTGTCCCCTTGTTGTTGTGTCCCATCTCTGGAACATTCTGTCTCTGTCCACTTTGTCAATTCCTCTCAGTATCTTATATGTTGTTATCATGTCTCCCCTATCTCTCCTGTCCTCCAGTGTCGTCAGGTCGATTTCCCTTAACCTCCCCTCGTAGGACATACCCCTTAGCTCCGGGACTAGTCTTGTTGCAAACCTTTGCACTTTCTCGAGCTTCTTCACATGCTTGGCTAGGTGTGGGTTCCAAACTGGTGCTGCATACTCCAATATGGGCCTAACGTACACAGTGTACAGGGTCCTGAACGATTCTTTATTAAGATGTCGGAATGCTGTTCTTAGGTTTGCTAGGCGCCCATATGCTGCAGCAGTTATTTGGTTGATGTGCGCCTCAGGAGATGTGTCTGGTGTTATACTCACCCCAAGATCTTTTTCCTTGATTGAGGTTTGCAGTCTCTGGCCCCTAGGCTGTACTCCGTCTGCGGTCTTCTTTGCCCTTCCCCAATCTTCATGACTTTGCACTTGGTGGGGTTGAACTCCAGGAGCCAGTTGCTGGACCAGGCTTGCAGGCTGTCCAGATCCCTTTGTAGTTCTGCCTGGTCCTCGTCCGATTGAATTCTTCTCATCAACTTCACATCATCTGCAAACAGGGACACTTCGGAGTCTATTCCTTCCGTCATGTCGTTCACAAATACCAGAAACAGCACTGGTCCCAGGACTGACCCCTGTGGAACCCCGCTCGTCACCGGCGCCCACTCTGACACCTCGCCACGTACCATGACTCGCTGCTGTCTCCTGACAGGTATTCCCTGATCCAATGTAGTGCCTTCCCTGTTACCCCTGCCTGGTCCTCCAGCTTCTGCACTAATCTCTTGTGTGGAACTGTGTCAAACGCCTTCTTACAATCCAAGAATATGCAATCTACCCACCCCTCTCTCTCTTGCCTTATCGCTGTCACCCTGTCGTAGAACTCCAGTAGGTTTGTGACACAGGATTTCCCGTCCCTGAAACCGTGTTGGCCGTCGTTGATAAGCTCATTCCTTTCTAGGTGCTCAACCACTCTTCTCCTGACTATCTTCTCCATGACCTTGCATACAATACATGTCAGTGACACTGGTCTGTAGTTTAGTGCTACGTTCCTGTCTCCTTTTTAAAAATTGGAACTACATTTGCTGTCTTCCAAACCTCAGGTAGTTGCCCTGTTTCGATAGATGTGTTGAAGATCGTTGTTAGGGGTACACATAGCTCCTCTGCTCCCTTCTCAGGACCCATGGAGAGATGTTATCTGGCCCCATCGCCTTTGAAGTATCTAGCTCGCTTAGTAGCCTCTTCACTTCCTCCTCATTTGTGTGTATTGTGTCCAGCACTTGATGGTGTACCCTACCTCTCCTCCTTTCTGGAGGCCCTTCTATCTCCTCTGTGAACACCTCTTTGAATCTCATGTTGAGCTCCTCACACACTTCCCGGTCATTTCTTGTGACCTCCCTCCTACCTTCCTCAGCCTGATCACCTGGTCCTTGACTGTTGTTCTCCTCCTGATGTGGCTGTACAGCAGCTTTGGGTCAGATTTGGCTTTCGCTGCTATGTCATTCTCGTACTGTCTTTGGGCCTCCCTTCTGATCTGTGCATATTCATTTCTGGCTCTACGACTGCTCTCCTTATTCTCCGGGGTTCTTTGCCTTCTGTACCTCTTCCATTCCCTTGCACACTTGGTTTTGGCTTCCCTGCACCTTTGGGTGAACCATGGGCTCATCCTGTCTTTTTCGCTTCTCCTGTTACCCTTGGGTATAAACCTCTCCTCAGCTTCCTTGCAAATTGTTGTCATATATTCCATCATCTCGTCTACTGACTTCCCTGCCATCTCTCTGTCCCACTGAACTCTGTGCAGGAAGTTCCTCATGCCCACATAGTCACCTTTGTGTGTTAGTTACCATTTTGTCCTAGGCACATGTCGATTTGACACTAGGCCTGTTGTATGTATGTGTGTGTGTGTGTGTAAGGAAACACTTCGAAATGTTTCCGCCCCGTCGGGAATAGAACCCGGGCCCTCCGTGCGTGAAGCGAGAGCTTTACCACTAGGCCACCGGGGTGTGTGTGTGTGTGTGTGTGTGTGTGTGTGTGTGTGTGTGTGTGTGTGTGTGTGTGTGTGTGTGTGTGTGTGTGTGTGTGTGTGTGTGTGTGTGTGTGTGTGTGTGTGTGTGTGTGTGTGTGTGTGTGTGTGTGTGAAGGCTTGCTAATGAGCGTGTGAGGGTTGGATAGATATATTAGTAATGAGTGACACAGGTTTGAATTTGGAGAGTGATAAATTGTATATATGGTACCAGTTTCTGTAACACTTAAGAATAACAGAATGGAAGAGCCCTACAGCTGACCTATTGGCCAGAATCTGGGTAATAAAGTCACAGGCTGATCAATATTAACAAAACATAATCTACCTTAATAACCTAACATAAACTTAACATAACCTAGATGAAATTCATCATATTTGTTCTGCGACTTTTCTTTTATGACTTTTGACCTGTCATCACTGGCCGTGCTAGACAGGTCCTTTTCAATTCCTACCTCATTTCTCTGTCCAACCTATCTTTAAAGCTACGCAAGGTTTTAGCTTCAGTGACCCTTCTTGGCAGAATATTCCACTCATGGACAAATCTATTGCCGAAACAATACCATATTCTTTCTGAAACAAAATTTATCCTGCTTGAATCCATTGTTTCGAGTTCTTTCTTGACTGGTGATATAATCGATGAAAGGACACTTAGGACATATTAACTGGACACTTTTCAGTCCTCAGACCTTGGTCACTCGAAATGATACAAGAGAGTGAGAAAAGGTAGTACTCATGTTGAGGGGTTCTTTGAGAAGAGTGAGGTAGCAATGACACCAGTAGAGGCGGCTGTTAGAATAGTATATTGAAGCATAAAGACGGATCCTAGAGCAGAAACGTCCGCCTTTTTCCTGGAGTCCAACTTAGGCCTGCGGCATAGCGTGTGCGATTCAAAAAGGAAGTCACGTGATACAATATGATGCTGTATATAAATGGTATTGTACATAATATATATCGTACACAAGTATCGCACCACTGATACTTAATCTACAAATGATGTTGAGTCGCATGCGACCCAACATAATTTGTGGAGTCAGTACATACTGTCAGTATACGTAAGGAATAATTTTTTTCACATTACACAAAATTCATGGAAACCACATACTTATGCAAGACAGTGTCCTGTGCCAAATGTCAAAAGAGGTAAAGAAATGATGGCATGTTAATAATATCATTGTTATAAAGTTGCAGGAAACAGCCCTGACATGAATCCCAATGAAAATTGTTGGAATGAAACGGAAGCAAAGCAATATAAAATTATAAGAAATTAAAATATACATCAAATTTATATATGTATATTGTGGCCCATTCTGGGATCGCAATAATGCTTTACCCAGGAAATAATAAAAAAATTGGATTCGTGAAAAAACTTGGCTTGAAAAACTTTCAGATTCTATGCCAAACCCCCTGAACTTGGTAACGAAATCACTTTTAAACATGACCAAACAATGAAAGTTTTAAGAATTTTTATTTTTTCTAAACCTTTACCCTTTTGTTTGCCTCTTATGAGGATGCATTGGCCCCCAGAAATATCGTTCTGATTTGTTACTAGAAATTCCTTTATTGGCAGTGGCCCAGTTGTTGTTGTGTCATGTGGTAGCCGGGATGGCTATCCTCAACACTCAGTTTATATCTCATTAACTCTGTGTCTGTGAAGGACGACCTTCAAGTGGATGCCAGAATTCTTTTCCCTTCCTCTAAAGTTTCTGTTTTTATTTCTCACGTAACACGAGATCGACCTAGTTCTTTCAGTGCTGGTGTATGGTACAATTGGTAAATGCTGGTGCAAAATTACAAAAGTTTTCGAATACATTCCCAGCCTTTTGCAATGGCTCCGATAACTTCCAAAACCCTTTGAGGCATTTGTTCAAATGTTCAAAAAAGGTACATCTTAATTCAGTGAAATGGGAAGTGAAATTGAAGTTTGTCGGTGCTCCCTTGCCAATTATTTGTGAAAATTAATGAAAAATTTCTATTTCCATTATCTCATGTTTGAAAAAAATTTGGTCTTCCTTTCTGAATGGCTTCAGTATTTAATGGCTGATGCATCATACGGCCGGGATAATACCCACTGAGTTTAGTATGAACACGGACAAATTTGTAAGTAACAAGACTGGAATAGCTAGAATCCGTGCGATAACTTGCAAAGGTTTCTTCTGATCACATTTAAACTTCTAGTGGTGGTGGGCCTCCAGAAAGAATGCTTCACCTTGTTATTCATTTATTTAATGAACTGTGAAAATGATTTCCAATTAATAAATAAAAAACACAACATCTCATTGGCTATAAAACGGTAATGCTGATGTAATTTATGAAAAATATGACACCATGTGTAGACTGTGTAGGTGCAATTTTGAAATGTTAATGAAATTGGAAAAAAAATAGAAATGTTAGAATAAGATCAGTTACTGGAGACTCTCTTATAAGCTTCAAACTTTTACAGTTGGTACACTTTATTGATATAATGCTTGGCTATCACCTTGTGCTGAATAGATATTAAATTATCAATTCCATAAAACAAATAGGTTTCCTAGCAATAACTAGAGAATACTTCATCTGGTCAGCTTTAATGTGCCCGCCACTGCTAAATGATCATATAATTGACTTGGTCCCTGAGTGTTTTTGTGGTGGGTTATGGTGTATGATTGGTCTTCTGCTAAAACTGTCTACCCTACGTCCAATTTTCACAGTCGCCGTCTGGTTGAATCCTCCTTATACACAACTTTCCCTGTATGAATCTTAGCCCTGGCTTTGTCTCTGTAGATGCTTTCCTCTCCCATTACATTGTTAAATGATCCAAACTTCAGAACACCCGTGACTTAACCTGATTCCTTCCCCTTCTATATCTTCCCCCTTCTCCTCTTTCTCCTTTCTCCTCTGTGTTTTCTTTCTTTTCTTTTGCCTTGTATTTGTCCTTCTTTTTATTTTATTTTCATTTTTCATCCTCTGTGTTGTTGTCCTTACCCTATGCGGGCTGCCAGCTTCATTGCAGTGCGCCTTTCCTAGAATATGACTGTCTCCACTACTACTACTACTACTACTACCACTACTACCTCCATTATTTCCCCTCCACCACTTTCTTGTGCCCTTCCCTGTCTGCCTGCCTATAAATACCCCTTCTTCCTGTCCTGTGTGTTAGTGTGACTTTGTAAATGGTCCAAGTCGGACCGAAACGTCGTCGTAAGCTCCTCTCTTTTTTATATGTGCGGGTTGTGTGTATTGTTCCAGTCACGGTATTGTGCCTTTTTTTGTTATTTATGGACCCCGCAGGTAAGCGTCTTATTCTTTCTAACTTTTTTAATGTTTTTCCTTCTTTTAAACCCCTCTTTCGTTCTTATGAGGCTGCTCTTATTGCCACCAGGCGTCGTAAGAATCAGCTTCGCTTTCTATGTGACTGTGTATTATAGGTGTTTAGTGGTGGGTTATAGTGTATCATAGGTGTTTAGTGGTGGGTTATAGTGTATCATAGGTGTTTAGTGGTGGGGTATAGTGTATCATAGGTGTTTAGTGGTGGATTATAGTGTATCATAGGTGTTTAGTGGTGGGTTATAGTGTATCATAGGTGTTTAGTGGTGGGTTATGGTGTATCATAGGTGTTTAGTGGTGGGTTATGGTGTGTCATAGGTGTTTAGTGGTGGGTTATAGTGTATCATAGGTGTTTAGTAGTGGGTTATAGTGTATCATAGGTGTTTAGTGGTGGGTTATAGTGTATCATAGGTGTTTAGTGGTGGGTTATAGTGTATCATAGGTGTTTAGCGGTGGGTTATAGTGTATCATAGGTGTTTAGTGGTGGGTTATAGTGTATCATAGGTGTTTAGTGGTGGGTTATAGTGTATCATAGGTGTTTAGTGGTGGGTTATGGTGTATCATAGGTGTTTAGTGGTGGGTTATAGTGTATGATAGGTCTTTAGTGGTTTGTTATAGTGTATCATAGGTGTTTAGTGGTGGGTTATAGTGTATCATAGGTGTTTAGTGGTGGGTTATGGTGTATCATAGGTGTTTAGTGGTGGGTTATAGTGTATCATAGGTGTTTAGTGGTGGGTTATAGTGTATCATAGGTGTTTAGTGGTGGGTTATAGTGTATCATAGGTGTTTAGTGGTGGGTTATAGTGTATCATAGGTGTTTAGTGGTGGGTTATAGTGTATCATAGGTGTTTAGTGGTGGGTTATGGTGTATCATAAGTGTTTAGTGGTGGGTTATAGTGTATCATAGGTGTTTAGTGGTTTGTTATAGTGTATCATAGGTGTTTAGTGGTGGGTTATAGTGTATCATAGGTGTTTAGTGGTGGGTTATGGTGTATCATAGGTGTTTAGTGGTGGGTTATAGTGTATCATAGGTGTTTA
Source organism: Cherax destructor (assembly GCA_009830355.1). Classification (NCBI taxonomy): domain Eukaryota; kingdom Metazoa; phylum Arthropoda; class Malacostraca; order Decapoda; family Parastacidae; genus Cherax; species Cherax destructor. The sequence continues at coordinate 44,714 of WNWK01008766.1, forward strand.
GTGGTGGGTTATAGTGTATCATAGGTGTTTAGTGGTGGGTTATGGTGTATCATAGGTGTTTAGTGGTGGGTTATAGTGTATCATAGGTGTTTAGTGGTGGGTTATAGTGTATCATAGGTGTTTAGTGGTGGGTTATAGTGTATCATAGGTGTTTAGTGGTGGGTTATGGTGTATCATAGGTGTTTAGTGGTGGGTTATGGTGTATCATAGGTGTTTAGTGGTGGGTTATAGTGTATCATAGGTGTTTAGTGGTGGGTTATAGTGTATCATAGGTGTTTAGTGGTGGGTTATAGTGTATCATAGGTGTTTAGTGGTGGGTTATAGTGTATCATAGGTGTTTAGTGGTGGGTTATAGTGTATCATATTTGTTTAGTGGTGGGTTATGGTGTATCATAGGTGTTTAGTGGTGGGTTATAGTGTATCATAGGTGTTTAGTGGTGGGTTATGGTGTATCATAGGTGTTTAGTGGTGGGTTATGGTGTAGCATAGGTGTTTAGTGGTGGGTTATGGTGTATCATAGGTGTTTTGTGGTGGGTTATGGTGTATCATAGGTGTTTAGTGGTGGGTTATGGTGTATCATAGGTGTTTAGTGGTGGGTTATGGTGTATCATAGGTGTTTAGTGGTGGGTTATAGTGTATCATAGGTGTTTAGTGGTGGGTTATGGTGTATCATAGGTGTTTAGTGGTGGGTTATGGTGTATCATAGATGTTTAGTGGTGGGTTATGGTGTATCATAGGTGTTTAGTGGTGGGTTATGGTGTATCATAGGTGTTTAGTGGTGGGTTATGGTGTATCATAGGTGTTTAGTGGTGGGTTTTGGTGTATCATAGGTGTTTAGTGGTGGGTTATGGTGTATCATAGGTGTTTAGTGGTGGGTTATGGTGTATCATAGGTGTTTAGTGGTGGGTTATGGTGTATCATAGGTGTTTAGTGGTGGGTTATGTTGTATCATAGGTGGAAACATTTTTGTGTTGATTATGGACTGCGCACTAGCTAATTTATCAATTATTTTAAACAAAATATATCAATTGGATTTTCTGTAAATAATGTAAAATATTTTGTCATACAAGACTAAATTTTTTTTAACTAGAACTACATGAAGAAAACTAAGAAATACTGAAAACTTTCATTCCTAAGGCATTTTTAAATTTCATGAGATGAGTTAATTACTGAGCTGGTCATTTTCTTAGTGACAGTTTTCTTGTAGTCCACTAACTTCTTCCAGAGCTTTTGTATAAAACCTCAGAATCACTTAACCGATTGGCTTCAAATTTTAAACCCTGGTTAACTATAATTAGGGTGATGGTCATGGAACAAGTGTCATATGCAGGTGCCATTTGCTGAGTGCTTTAATGACCATTTCTGATTTTGATTTCATTACTATAACTTTTGAAATCTTCGGATCAGCTTGTAAATTTAGTAGAATACATTAATACACGAATGTTGTAAATTTCAATATTGATGTATTCTACTGAGAGGAAAGTTTCTACTAAGGGTTAAGTTGCTAATGCTAGTGAGGTGCGTAGATGTCATTTTGTGAAATGAAATGGATGAAATGTTTTAGGCATTAGTCAGTGTGGATGCAAATTTCTCTGTCGAATAATAGAATAACCTTTGATATACCTTTGAAGAGTTTCGAGAGTATCTACTCTGTGAGCCCGGCCATGGGCCAGGCTCGTCTGGTGCTTGCCTGGTCAACCAGGCTGTTGCTGCTGGAGGCCCGCTGCCCCACATATCCATCACAGCCTGGTTGATCTGGCACCTGGTGAAGATACTTGTCCAGTTTCCTCTTGAAGGCTTCTATACTGGTTCCAGCCATGTTTCGGATATCTTCTGGTAAGATGTTGAATAGTCTGGGACCCCGGATGTTAATACAGTGCTCCCGTATTGTCCCCACCGCACCCCTGCTCCTCACTGGGTTTATTTTACACTTCCTCCCATATCTCTCACTCCAGTATGTTGTTATGGCAGTGTGCAGATTTGGGACCAGGCCCTCAAGTACTTTCCAGGTATATATTATCATGTATCTCTTTCTCTCCTCCGCTCCAATGAGTACATGTTCAAGACTTGAAGGCGTTTCCAATAATTTAGATGTTTCACTGGCTCAATGTGAGCCGTAAACGATCTCTGGATTTGTTCCAGCTCTGATATTTCTCCTGCCCTGAACGGGGCCGTCAGCACTGAGCAGTATTCTAAGTGAGGGAGCACTAGCGATTTGAAGAGTGTCACCATCGGCATTATTTCCCTTGTTTTGAAAGTTCTCAATACCCACCCCGTCATCTTCCTGGCTGTTGATATCTGTGTCTTGTTATGGTCTTTAAAAGACAGAGTAGCAGACATAATTATTCCCAAGTCCTTTACGTGTTCCTTTCGTTCTATGTGGTGACCCTCTTGCGTTTTGTATATAGTGTTCCTTTTGAGTTCTTCATTGTTTCCATACCTAAGCAGCTGAAACTTATCACCATTGAACGTCATGTTGTTCTCCACTGCCCACTGGAAGACCCTGCTTATGTCTTCCTGTAATTTTTCAGTGTCTTCTACCGTAGTGACTTTCATGCCCATCGTCCCCCTATGGGGTAGGAGAGGGCCTCTCCTACGCTCCTGCGCTACTCTGAAAAAACTTCTCCTCACTCCTTCTGTTGCTGCCTTGCAACACTGCATAGCTCCTGATGATGCACTGAGAAGTGTAAAAGTACTTGAGCTAAAGATTAACACCCCCCCCCCCCATGGTTTGTCTTGCATTGTTAACATTGCCTGTCTGCGATTGGAAAGAGTAAGGTGATGAGGAAAGAGTAAGGTGATGAGGATAACAAAAAGAATAGGTGACGAAAGATTGGATATCAGATTGGAGGGAGAGAGTATGGAGGAGGTGAATGTATTCAGATATTTGGGAGTGGACATGTCGGCGGATGGGTCTATGAAGGATGAGGTGAATCATAGAATTGATGAGGGAAAATGGTGAGTGGAGCACTTCGAGTCTGTGGAGACAAAGAACCTTGTCAATGGAAGTAAAGAGGGAATGTATGAGAGTATAGTTATACCAACGCTCTTATATGGGTGTGAAGCATGGGTGATGAATGTTGCAACGAGGAGAAGGCTGGAGGCAGTGGAGATGTCATGTCTGAGGTCAATGTGTGGTGTGAATATAATGCAGAGAATTCGGAGTTTGGAAATTAGGAGGAGGTGCGGGATTACCAAAACGATTGTCCAGAGAGCTGAGGAGGGGTTGTTGAGGTGGTTTGGACATGTAGAGAGAATGGAACGAGACAGAGTGACTTCGAGAGTGTATAAATCTGTAGTGGAGGGAAGGCGGGTAGGGGTCGGCCTAGGAAAGGTTGGAGGGAGGGTAAAGGAAGTTTTGTGTGCGAGGGGCTTGGATTTCCAGCAAGCATGTGTGAGCGTATTTGATAGGAGTGAATGGAGGCATATGGTTTTAATACTTGACGTGCTGTTGGAGTGTGAGCAAAGTAACATTTATGAAGGGATTCAGGAAACCGGCAGGCCGGACTTGAGTTCTGGAGATGGGAAGTACAGTGCCGGCACTCTGAAGGAGGGGTGTAAATGTTGCAGTTTTATAACTGTAGTGTAAAGCACCCTTCTGGCAAGACAGTGATGGAGTGAATGATGATGAAAGTTTTTCTTTTTCGGGCCACCCTGCCTTGGTGGGAATCGGCCGATGTGTTAATAAAAAAAAAAAAAAAAAAAAATATATATATATATATATATATATATATATATATATATATATATATATATATATATATATATATATATATATATATATATATATATATATGTATGTATGTATATATATATGTATATATATATATATATATATATATATATATATATATATATATATATATATATATATATATATATATATATATATATATATATATATATATATATATATATTTATATATATGATTTTTTTTTAGAAAGGATTTAATTTTAAATGAGTTCTTTCTAATTGACCAGTTTTACCTATTCGGCACAAAAAGTGCTTGCCAACATGCTTAGGGCTGTAACATCAGACAGGGAGACTGCCTGTCTCCAAGCTATGAGTACACATCACTCTGGGGACTTCCTCCAAACAGTTCCCATTTCGGTAATGGGAACACGCTTCGACCCTCCATATTGCAGTGGCTCTGCCTTGCTGCCATAATTCACACGGAACATACGTGTATTTGCAGATGCGCAAGCCGACCAATATGGTCTACATGGTCTTAACTGTTCCAAAACCAAGGGCCTGCATGCAAGACACAATGAGGTCAATGACATCATAAAAAGAACTCTTGCTACAGCTGGATGCCCAGCAGAGAGAGAGCCCCGATCACTAGCAGCCAACAACGCCCACAACCCAGCAAACCACCCTGATGGGATCACCATCTATCCTTGGAAGAATGGCAAGCTCTTAGCATGGGACTATACCTATGTGCCGACGCTGGTTGACACCTACATCCATCACAGTGTCGGGCGACAGGGAGGCGCTGCTGACCACAAGGAGGAGTAGGAGATCGGCAAGTACAGGGACATAAGCCAACAGTATCAATTTGTCCTAGTGGGACCAGAGACCTTGGGATCATGGGAAAAAAATGACACACGTTTCCTTAACGAACTGGGTTCCAGAATCATCGACACAACCAGGGACCCAAGGGCAGCCACTTTCATGTTCCAGCGCCAGCATGGCCATCCAGAGGGGAAATGCATGCTGTATACTGGGCTCACGTCCTGCTTCGGAGGAGTTGGAGGATATTAATAATCTTTGATATATTGTACCAATGTATTCATGTTTGTGTTTTATGTCAATGTATTCTGTCTATCAATAAAGTTCAAATGTAATGTAAAATATCGGGGGTGGTAGGAGAAGAAAATATTCAAACAGATCTGGGGATACCTTTATACCTTTGATATACCTTTGAAGAGTTTCGAGAGTTTCTCTACTCTCTGAGCCCGGCCATGGGCCAGGCTCGTCTGGAGAACGTTGAATTTTCCCTGAGGTACGTTTATTGTCTTCTCTGAGGATGAGGGTCCCCAGTAAAGTTCTAGAGGTGGTACCTCCCTATATTTTTTATAAATATATATTTCTTCTTCTCAACAACAACACTGCACTAGCCAAGGAGTCGAACCCATGCTGCTTTGGCCTGCCACATGGTGAGCGAAAACACAATCCTTAAGAATGGCGCATCCAGCCAAGCTAGATGTTGTACCCACCATCCAAGGACATACAGTGGTGTGGACGCCTCTAAGTTAATTTCATTCTACTCCCTGTTTGGTTTACTAGCTCAACAAACAGTATATTATATTTTTGTAACCACGAAGGAGTGGTATTGATCAATAACAAGAAATAGAATGAAATTAGCTTAGAGGCGTCCATACCAACGTATGTCCTTGGATGGCGGGTACAACATCTAGCTTGGCTGGATGCGTCATTCTTAATTATTCTGTGGTCCTGTGGACTAAGGTGTCATGAGTTTTCGCTCACCATGTGGCGGGCCAAAGCAGCATGGGTTCGGCTCCTTGGCTAGTGCATTGTTGTTATTGATCAATACCACTCGTTCGTGATTACAATAATATATATATATATATATATATATATATATATATATATATATATATATATATATATATATATATATTTAGTGTAGTTAAACATGCTGATATGTGCGAACTATTTTATGATATAGTCACTCATGCTGGCTTTGATCTTAAAGGCGACGAGTCAGTTGAGAAGAAACAGCTCATACAGTGAGTCAAACTAGTAGAAGCATTAACCAAAAATTGAATATAAAATTGAATAGATCATTCAAGAGTTTTTCCCGGAGCATGCAGCTCTGTCAGCGCTTCTGTTTTGATGGTTCCATCAAAACAAAGGAGCTGAGGAAGAGAAACACACACACTGCGGTTACCACCATGATAAGCCGAAGACTTAAAAGAAGTGTGAGAGAACAAGTTTGACTTTACGCTGAAGCATAAGGTTCCACGTAATCAAAACAGGTAATAGATGTAAGAGTGATACAAAAATTGCACAGGAATAAATACTTACGCTCGTCAGAGTGCTAGGTACCACCTGCTACCTCAGAGCATGGCTCGATTGCTAGTGCACTTAGCCCACACATTGAGGTCCGGGGTCGATCCACGGTGCGGGTGGAAACATTAGGACGTGTTTCCTTAAGACACCTGCTGTCCATGTTCACCTATCAGTAAAATAGGTACCTGGGTGTTAGTCGACTGGTGTGGGTCGCACCCTTTGATATACCTCTGAAGAGTTTCGAGAGTTTAGCTACTCTCGGAGCCCGGCAATGGGCCAGGTTCGTCTGGTGCTTGCCTGGTCAACCAGGCTGTTGCTGCTGGAGGTCCGCTGCCCCACATATCCATCACAGCCTGGTTGATCTGGCACCTGGTGAAGATACTTGTCCAGTTTCCTCTTGAAGGCTTCTACACTTGTTCCAGCTGTGTTTCTGATATCTTCTGGTAAGATGTTGAATAGTCTGGGACCCCGGATGTTAATACAGTGCTCCCGTATTTTTCCCACCGCACCCCTGCTCCTCACTGGGTTTATTTTATACTTCCTCCCATATCTCTCACTCCAATATGTTGTTATGGCACTGTGTAGATTTGGAACCAAGCCCTCGAGTACTTTCCAGGTATTTATTATCATGTATCTCTCTCTCCTCCGCTCCAATGAGTACATGTTCAAGACTTGAAGGCGTTCCCAGTAATTTAGGTGTTTTACTGGTTTAATGTGAGCCGTAAACGATCTCTGTATTTGTTCCAGCTCTGATATTTCTCCTGCCCTGAACGGGGCCGTCAGCACTGAGCAGTATTCTAAGTGAGGGAGCACTAGCGATTTGAAGAGTGTCACCATCGGCATTATTTCCCTTGTTTTGAAAGTTTCAGTACCCACCCCGTCATCTTCCTGGCTGTCGTGATCTTTTTTTTTTGTTATGGTCTTTAAAAGAAAGATCAGCTGACATAATTATTCCCAGGTCTTTTACGTGTTCCTGGGAAAAAAAAAATTGACCTAATTGGATTAGGAATGACAAGGGGCTTTCTGTATAGTAGCATGTTACTGATGTCAGCTAGGCCTGTATACTTTGTAAATGTACTTGTAGAAATAAAGATTATTATTATAATAATTATTATTATTATTATTATTATTATTATTATTATTATTATTATTATTATTATTATTATTATTATTATTATTATTATTATTATAGTGTGGTAAGAGGCAGATAGGTGGTGCTTGTGTTTGCATTTTACTGGCAACAGTCTTCAATTTTTTACATTTTTTGAGAGTCAGGGTGGAAATTTGGGACAAAATACCATCTTCTCTATTTTTGAGCGGTGAGAGGAGAGTGAAAAAATTCTACTACATTTTTTTCTAATCAGAAAAAAAAACGATTTGACAATTCTTTCTTTTCATATGCCAAAAACAAGGCAAAAACCACTTCTAGTATAGGGTCCCTGCACAGACAAGACGGATCTTACACAGATGACAACAAAGAAATGAGTGAGATACTGAAATATCAATATGACTCTGTGTTCAGCGAACCACTAAGAACTATAGACCAATAGCTTTAACGTCCCATATCATAAAAATCTTTGAAAGAGTTCTAAGAAGCAGGATAGCAAACCACCTGGACTCCCAAAAAATGCACAACCCAGGCAACATGGTTTCAGAACAGGTCGCTCCTGCCTCTCACAACTGCTAGACCACTATGATATGGTCTTAGATGCACTAGAAAACAAACAGAATGCAGATGTAGTATACACAGATTTTGCAAAAGCCTTTGACAAGTGCGATCATGGTGTAATAGCACACATAATGCGTGCTAAAGTGATAACTGGCAAAGTAGGCAGATGGATCTTCAACTTCCTAACCAATCGAACACAAAGAGTAGTGGTAAACAGAGTTAAATCGGATGCTGCCATAGTGAAGAGCTATGTCCCACAAGGCACAGTACTCGCACCTATCTTGTTCCTCATTCTCATATCAGACATAGACAGAGATGTAAACCATAGCACTGTATCATCCTTTGCAGATGATACTAGGATCTGCATGAGAGTGTCATCCATTGAGGACACGACAAATCTCCAAGAAGATATAAACCAAGTTTTCCAATGGGCAACATAGAACAATATGATGTTCAATGAAGACAAATTCCAACTACTACGTTGTGGAAAACTGGAGGAAATAATTGCTAGGAGTGAGTATATTACAAACTCCAATCACACAATAGAGCGGAAAAGTAATGTGAAGGACCTGGGTGTGGTAATGTCCGAAGACCTCACCTTCAAGGACCACAACAATGCCACTATTACAACTGCGAGGAAATTGATAGGATGGATAATGAGAACATTCAAGACAAGAGATGCCAAGCCAATGATGATCCTTTTTAAATCACTTGTTCTCTCTAGGCTAGAATACTGCTGTACATTAACATCCCCATTCAAGGCAGGTAAATTGCAGATCTAGAGAATGTTCAGAGAACCTTTACTGCACGTATAAGTTCCATCAAACACCTTAACTACTGGGAACGCCTGGAAGCACTAGACTTATATTCACTGGAGCGCAGGCGAGAGAGATATATCATAATCAACACCTGGAAGATTCTGGAGGGACTGGTCCCTAATATGCACACAGAAATCACTCTATACGAAAGCAAAAGATTTGGCAGACGGTGCAACGTACCCCCAGTGAAAAGTAGTGGCGCCACTGGTACACTAAGAGAAAACACAATAAGTGTCCGGGGCCTAAGACTGTTCAACAGCCTCCCACCAGCCATTAGGGACATTACCAGTAGACCTCTGGTTGCCTTCAAGAGGGAGCTGGACAGATACCTAAAGTCAGTGCCAGATCAGCCGGGCTGTGGTTCGTACGTTGGACTACGTTCAGCCAGCAGTAACAGCCTCGTTGATCAGGCCCTGATCCACCAGGAGGCCTGGTCATAGACCGGGCCGCGGGGACGTCGATCCCCGGAATGCCCTCCAGGTAGAAACGTCCCAGTAACAAAAATAATATTGTCATTGCAACTATCCAAGCATGCACAGATAAGCATTGCCACATCACAAAAAAACTATTTGATTTTTTTTGTTTTTCTGCAAATTTTCATGAAACTTTTTTATTCAACATTACACATATTTAAATTCTGAAAAAAAAAAAGAAATTGGAGAATAAACAAAAAATCCCATTACAAGGCCCCTAGGGACTCGTGCATTATCTATGAATAAGGCAAGAATATAAAGTCGAATCTTCCCCACCTTCCATTCCCTCTGGTCACTGCCTGGGTAAAAAAAAAAAGGAAGGGGGAGGGAGGAAATCTACCATACCGTACAAAAAATAACATGGAATTAACGGGAGAGATGGAGCTGGATGCTGGACGTGAGGAACAGCTTTCAATACTAAATAACTTCTGTTTCTATCTCAACACTGGTATTAATTAACTGCCAGAGTTGTGTGTACCAGCAGTCCTGCTTGTGGTTACCACCAGCAGGCTATCACAACCCTCTACTTCTATCATTACTACCATTATTGCCTCGCTGTCAAGTGATCGTCCTGATGCAGCCACTGTACAAACATCATGAATATGTATACTTCAGATTCCCCCTTCTGTTGTATGTATATGATGGTCAGTGCGGATTTTAGGATGGATGTAAGAGGGTTTAGTGAGTTTTTAGTGACCAAGAAACATTTTGCTCCAATATATGCAGACAAGTTACATGCGAGGAAAACGAGAAAAGGAGCATTAAAATGGGCCTACCAGGACTGGAGCATAAGAGTAAAGAAATACTACAGTATGCCTTCTTCCTCATGTTCATTGACTCCACTTCTCAATGTATGCACACACTGACAACTCAATTGATAAATGATTACTTTTCCATATATTTTATTTCTGAATTAATCTAGCATAAATTTGCAATTTTTTTACTTGGGGATAATATTGCACAATCTGTCAAGTCTTTTGCTTTCGTAAGAATTCATTTATGTATGCAGATCTGTGACCAGTTTCTCCAGGGAGCGCAGGTCAAGAGACTCCAACTTTCCCAGTAATTAAGGTGCTAGACTGAACTTATATGTACAGGGAAGGTCCTCTGTACATTCTCTAGAGCTGCAATTTCACCTGCACTGAATGGAGCTGTTAGTGTATAGCAGAATTCCAGTCTACAGAGAACAATTGATGTAAAATGGATCATTTCCATAGCGTCCTTTGTTTTGAAAGTTCTCATCATCCATACCATCATTTTCCTTGCAGATGTGATAAGAGACATTGTTGTGATCCTTGAAGATGAGATCCTCTGATATTAAGTCTCCGAAGTCTTTCACACTACTTTTTCGCTCAATTGTGTTATTAGAGTTTGTAGTGTACTCAGTTCTAGCTATTATTACCTTAAGTTTTCCATAACGGAGTAATTAAAATTTGTCCTCATTGAACATCAGAATATTTTCCGTTTTCTATTCGAAAACTTCGTTTATATCCACTTGGAGAGTTACCGTGTCCACATTGGATGACACTCATGCCGATTCTAGTATAGTCTGCAAACGAAGACAAGGTGCAATAGTTTTCATCTCTAGCTATATCTGATATATTTTCTAATCTTTCTAGATTTCAAAGAAGCCAGTGATAGCATGCCCGTGCACACTGCCCCAGACCCAAACTCATGGAATGCCATAATCAAGATTTGAAAAAAATAAAAGGATACTTTCTTGTGCCTTAAATTTTCTATGGAGAGGGAATTTGAATACAGGACTCTTCCCAGTCATTAATGACGTCCTACATTATCAGTCTTCGATAAAAGTATTAAGAAGCAAGTTTTCCAATCACGTGGATTAGCATCAGTTGCATAGTCCAGGGCAATGTGTGTTTAGAGCAGGTCGCTTCTGCCTCTCTCTATTGCTTGAACATTACGATATTGTTTCTGATGAGCATAAAAGCAAACAAAATGCAGATGTAGTCTATACAGACTGCCCTTAAGTCTTCAACAAATATGCACATGGGCAATTGGATATTTAACTTCCTATCAAATAGAACCCAAAGAGTAATAGTGCCCGGGCAGTGCCGGATTTACCTATAGGCTTGGCAGGCGGAAGCCTAGGGTCTCAAAATCTAGGAGGCCTGCGACCAAGGTGTATAATATTTTTGACACTGTCGTAGTCCTTTCTTACACATGATGTCACAACGCACTATAGTCTTGGGGCTATCCTTCTATTTGTCGATCCTCTTGAGTTTTGTATGTAGTGTCTCTTTTGAGTTCTTCATTCTTTCCATGCCTAAGCAGCTTGTATTATTATTATTATTATTATTATTATTATTATTATTATTATTATTATTATTATTATTATTATTATTATTGTATTATTATTATTATTATTATTATTATTATTATTAATATTAATATTATTATTATTATTATTATTATTATTATTATTATTATTTTTATTTTTATTATTATTATTATTATTATTATTATTATTATTATTTTTATTATTATTATTATTATTATTATTATTATTATTATTATTATTATTATTATTATTATCACCACTGAACGTCATGTTCTTCACTGCCCACTGAAAAATGCTACTTATATCTTCCTAAGGTTTTTCACTGTCTTCAACCATAGTGACTTTCATGGTTATTTTTACCTCACTGATGCTGGATTTTGTTCTATGTGTTAGAAACGTGAAAATCCATCTACCTGGCGTCCTCTTAATCCCTATGTCCCTCACTTCGTGTGCAGTCACCCCATGATCACAATTGTCAAACGCCATTGCAAAATCTGTGTATATCACAATTACTTTTTTTTTCCAATGCCTCCGTAATTCTGCCATAGTGATTCGGCATGACCGTCCAGCTCTAAAACCGTGGTGGTCTGGGTTATGCAGATTGTGGTGTTTCATGAAATTTGTAATCTCGCTTCTCTTTCGAAGATTGTTATGTGGGTAGTTAAGGCTATTTGTCTGTATTTTTTAGCAAGTGTTCTGCTACCTCCCTTATGGTTAGGCCTCATTTATATTATGCTGCACAGTTCTGGTCACCGTATTACAGAATGGATATAAATGCACTGGAAAACCTACAGAGGAGGATGACAAAGTTGATCCCATGTATCAGAAATCTTCCCTATGAGGATAGACTGAGGGCCTTGAATCTGCACTCGCTAGAATTAAGGGGGATATGACTGAGGTGTATAAATGGAAAACAGGAATAAATAAAGGGGATGTAAATAGCGTGCTGAAAATATCCAGCCAAGACAGGACTCGCAGCAATGGTTTCAATTTGGAAAAGTTCAGATTCAGGAAGGATATAGGAAAGCACTGGTTTGGTAATAGAGTTGTGGATGAGTGGAACAAACTCCCGAGTACCGTCATAGATGCTAAGACGTTGTGTAGTTTTAAAAATAGGTTAGATAAATACATGAGTGGGTGTGGGTGGGTGTGAGTTGGACCTGACTAGCTTGTGCTACTAGGTCAGATGCCGAACTAATTCCTTAAGTGGAAGTGACCTGACTACCTGGAGTTTACCTGGAGAGGGTTAACTCCAGGTGGTCGGGTCTAAGCCGGGGAGTGATGGACCTGCATCGCATGGGTCAGTAGGCCTGCTGCAGTGTTCCTTTTTTCTTATGTTCTTATGAATTTGGTCCAGGTGTTGAGTCAGCGGCCATGTTTTCATTTTTTTCGAATTATATGAGATTAGTTAGTTATGATATCAGGTTGTTGGTCTGGGCGACCTTCCTGTGGAATGAAAAAGGTTTCTGCATTCACAACTCTGCTGTCATTTAGTGGGTTTCTGAACACCGAATTTCGCTCATTTCCTGTTCAACGTCAGTGTATGAGGCTCCTCTTATTAAAGGTCCAAATAGGAAGGAGGATATTCAATACCATTTGAAAGTTTTGGTTTAGAGTAGACTTTGCTTGATGTTGATAACGTGGCATGTTGCATGTTTGGCACGGGTATGTGTGGAACTGGCTCATTGCATTACATTGTTACGTGTTTCTGTATACATTGTGATCTTTTACTTCGTTTCTCTATATTTTTCTGAGATAGTATTTCCTTTCTCCTAAAAACGTTTATATCTATTGATTTCTATATCATTGTAGTTTCTTTGCGTGGAGTTTTGGGCAGTTTAAGTCATAACATTGTCTAGTTTCTAATGATGAATTGCACCTGGATGGAGATGCCAGGATTCTTCACCAAAGTGGCCCTCTTCCGTTACGAACATTTCGGAACACCTGATGTGCCTGTAATTATATCCTTTTCCATAGCTGAGGGAAACTCTGGCATAGTATCTACACAGTTCATCTTTCCTATTTTTTTCTTAGGTAGTCTCAGTCTCTTCTACTTCTGCATTTCTTGTGTTTTCTGGCTACCCTGCTCTGGGTTTTTCTGGCTACCCTGCTCTGGGTTTTTCTGGCTACCCTGCTCGGGGATTTCCTGGCTATCTTACTCTGTCCCCATGTTGTTTACCGGGTTTTCTTAGTGAGCTTGCTGTCAATATGTTTATCGTGTTTTCTCATTGTGTCTACCTGGTCGTAGATATATGTCCTGTGTTACACTATAATGCTCTCCACACCTATCTCAGCTGCAGTGTTTGATTCCTTAATTTCTAAACTTTTATTACCCATGTCACCTGCCGTTGTTTCCTCCTCCCATCTTCTGTATATATATGTTAAGTTCTCTAAAAAAGACTATGCTTGTTGCGTGTTAGTATTTATTTTTTTCTGTTATGAGTATTCAGAGTCCTGTAACTCTCCTACATAGCCAAACACATTTACCTTCCCAGCTCCTTTGCGTTAATTTAGACAGTAACTTCAGGACAGGAAATATAAAATCTTCCCTGGCACATTCTTCAGTGAATTCTTCTTTCTTTTTGGTTTACATTTCTTACCACATTCTCTACAGATTTCGTTTGTGAAAATTTTCACAGCTGGTGCTGGTGGCAGAGGTGAAGAAGGATGAAGCAATGGGTAGCTGGTGGAGGAGAGAGGAGGTGGTGAGGGAGGTGAGAGGAGGTGGTGAGGGAGGTGAGAGGATGTGGTGTGGGAGATGAGAGGACTTATATTCACTGGAGCGCAGGCGAGATAGATATATCATAATCTACACCTGGAAGATTCTGGAGGGACTGGTCCCTAATATGCACACAGAAATCACTCCATACGAAAGCAAAAGACTTGGTAGATGGTGCAACGTACCCCCAGTGAAAAGTAGGGGCGCCACTGGTACACTAAGAGAAAACACAATAAGTGTCCGGGGCCCAAGACTGTTCAACAGTCTCCCACCAGCCATTAGGGGCATTACCAGAAGACCCCTGGTTGCCTTCAAGAGGGAGCTGGACAGATACCTAAAGTCAGTGCCAGATCAGCCGGGCTGTGGGTCGTACGTTTGACTACGTGCAGCCAGCAGTAACAGCCTCGTTGATCATGCCCTGATCCACCGGGAGGCCTGGTCATAGACCGGGCCGTGGGTACATCGATCCCCGGAATGCCCTCCAGGTAGCCTCCAGGGAGGTGAGAGGATGGGGTGAGGAGGTGGTGGGGGAGGTGAGAGGAGGTAGAGGGGAGGTGGTGGGGGAGGTGAGAGGAGGTGAGAAGTGGTGAGGGAGGTAAGAGGAGGTGGTGGGGGAGGTGGCATAACTGAGGAGGTGGCTAGTTATACTTGGCTGTATCTGATGGCAGGAGTGGTGGTTGGTGGCCACCAGTGTCGGTGGAAGGGGTGCTCCTGACTGGGGTGGTAGGGGTGCGCCTGGCTGGGGTGGTAGGGGTGCGCCTGGCTGGGGTTGTAGGGGTGCGCCTGGCTGGGGTGGTAGGGGTGCGCCTGGCTGGGGTAGAACGGGTGCACCTGGCTGGGGTGGCCGAGGGTTAGTTGTGTCGCCTGAGTGGCTAGTTTATTAAGAACATAAGAACATAAGAAAGAAGGAACACTGCAGCAGGCCTATTGGCCCATGCGAGGCAGGTCCAAGTCTCCCACCGGCTTAAGCAAATGCCCCGACCCAGCCAGGTCAGGTTACATTCACTTAAGGAAGGAGCACGGCATCTGACCTAGTAGCACAAACTAGTCAGGTACAACTCACACCCACCCGCACCCACTCATATATTTATCTAGCCTATTTTTAAAACTACACAACGTTTTAGCCTCTATAACTGTACTCGGGAGTTTGTTCCACTCATCGACAACTCTATTACCAAACCAATGCTTTCCTATATCCCTTCTGAATCTGAATTTATCCAACTTAAAGCCATTGCTGCGAGTCCTGTCAATACAAGATATTTTTAGCACGCTATTTACATCCCCTTTATTTATTCCTGTTTTCCATTTATACACCTCAATCATATCCCCCCTAATTCTACGCCTTTCTAGAGAGTGCAGATTCAGGGCCCTCAGTCTATCCTCATAGGGAAGATTTCTGATACATGGAATCAACTTAGTCATCCTCCTTTGTACGTTTTCCAGAGCATTTATATCCATTCTGTAATACGGTGACCAAAACTGTGCAGCATAATCTAGATGAGGCCTAACCAAGGATATATAGAGTTGAAGAACAACCTGAGGACTCCTATTATTTATGCTTCTTGATATGAAGCCAAGGATTCTGTTTGCTTTATTGCGAACACTTATGCACTGCTGTCTTGGTTTTAGATTACTGCTAACCAGAACTCCTAAATCCTTTTCGCAATCAGTAGTATTAAGATCTACATTATTTAGTTTATATGGGGCATGGTTATTGTCCTGTCCAATATTTAGAACTTTGCATTTATCTATATTAAACTGCATCTGCCACTTCTCCGACCACTGCATCCTGCAAGTGCAGGAAACATAGATATTATTGCTATAACAGAGACCTGGCTCAATCTGAAAGATAGAGAGTTGCCTTCTGAATGTCACATACAAGGCTATAAATTATTCCACACTGATAGGGTCAACAGGAAGGGTGGTGGAGTAGCGATGTATGTCAGAGACAATTTAAACTGTTGTGTTAGACAAGATATAAAATTAGAAGCGTCAGCCACTGAATCTGATTGGTTACAGCTTCTTGAGGGCCGTGTAAAACTTATTTTGGGTGTGATTTACAGGCCCCCAAATCTTGATAGGGAGTGCAGTAAACTTCTATGGGATGAAATTCGTAAGGCATCTACACATGAAAATGTTGTGCTGATGGGAGATTTCAACTTTAGACAAATTGACTGGAGCAATTTGACAGGAAATTTAGAGTCAAGTGACTTTCTTGATACGATTCAGGATTGTTTTTTGAAACAGTTGGTAACAGAACCAACTAGAGGATATAACCTGCTAGACTTGGTTCTTGCCAGCAGGGAATCGCTAATTAATAATCTTGAGGTTAATGATGAGCTTGGGGAAAGTGATCACAAATCACTCAGTTTTAATATATCATGGAATTACCCTAATAATGACAATCAAGTCTCTGTCCCTGACTTCCGCCTGGCTGATTTCATAGGACTGAAAAATTACCTGGGTGGGCTGAACTGGAATGACCTGACAGTGGGTCAGGTAGGTGGTGATTGCCAATATGACGTTTTCCAGAGAATAGTTCTAGCTGCTCAGACAACTTATGTTCCTAATAGGGAAATCAGATCAAACAAAAATTATCCTAAATGGATGAACAATAGATTAAAACATCTCATTAGTCAAAGAGAGGCATATATAGGCGAATCAAAGAGGTGAGGGCAATTAAGTAATCAATTTATTCAGTTAAAGAGAGAAATAAAAAGGGAATAAGAAAAGCAAAAAGAGACTATGAGGTTAAAGTTGCAAGAGAATCGAAAACTAACCCAAAAGGATTTTTCAGGTATACAGAAGTAAGATTAGGGACAAGATAGGCCCACTCAAAAGTTACTCAGGTCAGCTCACCGTCAGTGATAAGGAAATGTGTAGAATTTTTAACACTTACTTCCTCTCAGTTTTTACACAGGAAGATACTAGCGATATTCCAGAAATAATAAATTATGTAGACCAGGACGATAGTAAACTATGCACGATCAGGGTCACAAGTGACATGGTCCTTAGACAAATAGATAAATTATAACCTAACAAATCCCCAGGCCCTGATGAACTGTATGCAAGGGTTCTAAAGGAATGTAAAGAGGAGCTTAGCAAACCTATGGCTAATCTTTTCAACATATCACTGCAAACTGGCATGGTGCCAGATAAGTGGAAAATTGCAAATGTAATACCTATTTTCAAAGCAGGAGACAGGTCCTTAGCTTCGAACTATAGACCAATAAGCCTAACCTCCATAGTGGGAAAATTTATGGAATCAATAATTGCCGAGGCAATTCGCAGCCATCTTGAAAAGCATAAATTAATCAACGAATCTCAGCATGGTTTTACAAAAGGGCGTTCCTGCCTTACAAATTTAATAACTTTTTTCACTAAGGTATTTGAGCAGGTAGATCATGGTAATGAATATGATATTGTGTATATGGACTTCAGTAAGGCTTTTGATAGAGTCCCACATCAGAGACTATTGAGTAAAATTAAGGCACACGGAATAGGAGGAGAATTTTTTTCCTGGATAGAGGCATGGTTGACAAATAGGCAGCAGAGAGTTTGCATAAATGGGGAGAAATCAGAGTGGGGAAGCGTCACAAGAGGTAATGGGAGCAATCCTATTATCTGTCTCAGTGCTGGAGGCAACGATGTTGGCAGACGTAGGAGTGAGGAGCTGATTAGCAGCTATAGGTCAGCAATAGACAGAATTAGGAAGAAGGGTGGGAACCCTGTCATATGTGGTATTTTGCCAAGGAGAGGAGTTGGAAATGAATGGTTGTCCAGGGCAATTGGTGTCAATTGCTAGCTGGACAAATACTGTAAGGAAAATGAAGTAACATTCATTGACAACTGGGACCTCTTCTATGGCAGAAATGACATGTATGCCAGGTATGGGGTTCACTTATCTAGGTCTGGGGTGGGGGCACTGGCAACTGCAGTGGAGGGAGCTGTTAGGGCTTTAAACTAGAAAAAATTAGTGGTATGGGTTATGGGGGGAAAACAGTGAAGTCCCAGTGTAGTAATGTTATAAATTCTAGGGGAACTAGTAATAGGCAGAATAAGGTGGATATTGGAAAGCCAGTGGCACTAGGTGACAAGGACAGTAATAGGTATAAGGGAAAAACAGAAATGAGCAGGAGGGGTAAAGAGAAAGGAGGGTCTTTAAGTGTATATTACACCAATATTCGTAGTGCTAGGAATAAGATGGACGAGTTGAGAGTAGTTGCAAGTACAGGTAATATTGATGTTTTTGCAATAACTGAAACATGGTTTAATATGAAAAATCGGGACTTGCCTGCCGAATGTCACATTCAGGGTTTTAAATTGTTCCAAGTAGACAGAAGTATCGGGAAGGGGGGTGGGGTGGCACTCTATGTCCGTGATCATTTAAATTGTTGTATAAAAATGGGTATAAAGTCTGAATTAACACATACAGAGTCTGTCTGGATAGAATTTTCAGAGGGGCATGAAAAATTGATTTTAGGTGTGATATACCGTCCCCCAAACTTAGATAGGGACCAAGGGAGACTACTATGGGAGGAAATTGTTAAGGCCACAATGCACGATAACGTAGTTATTCTGGGTGACTTCAACTTTAGTCAAATTGATTGGAATTTTTGACTGGGAATTTAGAATCTAACGATTTCTTAGAAGTAGTTCAAGATTGTTTTTGAAGCAGTTTGTGACAGAACCTACAAGGGAAATAATCTGCTTGACTTAGTTCTGGCAAACAAGGAAACCCTTGTTAATAATTTAGAAATTACAGAGGAACTCGGCGCAAGCGACCACAAATCAATTACCTTTGGCATTGAATGGAAGTTTCATAGTAGGAATAACTCAGTAACGGTCCCAGATTTTCGCTTAGCAGATTACAATGGACTTAGAGAACACTTATCATCTGTGGACTGGGGTAATGAAGAGAGCTATCAATATGACAGTTTTCTGAACACTATACATGCTGCCCAAGAACATTTATCCCATATAAAGAAATTAGATCGAATAGAAATGACCCAAAATGGATGAATAATAGGCTCAAATATCTTTTAGGGCAGAAGAAAGGAATTTATAGGCGTATCAAAGAGGTGAGGGTCATCTTACGAATCAGTATATTGACATTAAGAGGGACGTTAAAAGGGGATAAGAAAAGCTAAGCGGGACTACGAAATTAAAGTTGCTAGGGATTCGAAAACTAATCGTTCCTTTCTTCAAGTCTGCCAGCAGTTAAACCCCTGATTTTTCTTATCAAAAAAGAATCCTAAAGGCCCTTTCCCTTAAAAATTTAGGAACCTCTCTGCTTGCCGATCATCGGAAAACGGGCCGACGGCATACATATTCGTATGCTGCAGCTTTACATCATTGCTCTTCCTGTCCTCTTATTTTTAATCTCTATGGAAAGGGTTTTTCCCCCAGCTGGGGAAGTCTGCCTTTTTCCCTTTTCAAAACCGGTACTCGGGACTATTCCCCCACTCCCCCATCGCTCTTCCAGTGCAATTTGCAAGGTGAGGAACCCCTGTTAATAGCGTTTGATGTGGTATTTAGGACTACAAAGCCCCCCCTAGTTTGGCCCAAAGGGCCGTTCTCCATTGTTCCCCTTGGATCGTATATTCTAATGTTTTTAAAACCATTGGGTTATCGCTATCTTTTTCACCTTAAAGTTAAAACCCCTTTGGGATATAATTTTGGGGCCCCAGGCCCCTCCTTGGCCCCGGGAACCTCCATTCTTTTTAAGGCCTTCTTCTGACAGACTTTCCCCGGGCCCCGGGTTAGTAATGAACTCCCCCTTTTCCAAAGGGGTTCCCCCAGGGATTTTCAAAAACCTCTTTCTGCTTTATAAATAATCTGGCATCTTTCTCCCCAATTTTGGTTCCTTTGTGGACGACTTTCTATAGCGGCGGTGCTGACTGTCCCTCATTGCAGTTTCCCCCACATGCCATAACCAGGTTTCTGATTGGGCCCCCCCCGGGTTTTTTAAATTTTCTGTGCCAAAACTCATCAAATTACGTTTACTAGACGTTCAGTGGTCTCTGATCATCCATTGTACCTATACGGCTCACGTACCCCAAAGCGTGATACAGTCAGGTTTCTCGGCCTCCTGTTTGACCCAGATTGTCCGGGAAAACCTAAATTACCTCTCTAAAGGCGACTTGTCATAGCCGGCTGAACCTCCTTAAAACCCTCCACATCTTTCATGGGGGGCTGATCGTAAACTCTCCTTCGCCTACATTCGGCCCTAATTTTATCAAAACTCGATTATGGTGACCAGATATATTGGCTGCTTCTCCTGCCCTCTTTCCAGCCTTAATCCTATCCATCACCAGGGATTATGCTTATGCCTTGGTGCTTTTCGTTTCTTCCCCGGTTGAGAGCCTCTATGAAAACGACATTCCATCCTTGTCCGATCGTGGAGATGATTGCATTCCTAATTTGTTCCTCTCATGACCTCCAAACCCTTCCATGTATAGGATTGTTACAGATGTTATGGCGCTCTTTATTTGTTCGTCGCCCCTGCTTCTTTGTCCCTTTTCTCTTCGTCTACTTCCCGTGTCTTCCCTTCAGCTCCCACCTCTATATGTTCATGTGACATCTCCTTTCCCCTACCCCTTGGGAAAGTTCCTGCTGTCTGTGTCTGTTCTATTCCCCTCCTTGGAAAACCCAACTACCTATGGCAGCTTCTCGCTCTTTCTTTCTAGACCACTTCCGTTCTCATTCCCATGCCATCGCAGTATACACCGATGGTTCAAGTCATCTGACGGGTCGTTGAGCAGTGTTTCCCGGGCAGCGTTGTACGAGGGCATCTATTACCCCCGGCTAGCATATTTACGGCTGAATTATATGCCATTCTTGGCACTTATCCATTGCATCTATGCCTGTATACCATTTGTGGTCGTTTCAGACTCCCCTTTGTGCTTTACAGGCTATCCGTAAAATTGATACACCTCACCCCCCAGTTCTTCGTATCCACCTTTGTTCGCGTATCTTTAGAAGCATAAAAAATATTGTTTTTTGTTGGGTCCCTGGTCATGTTGATGTACAGGGCAATGAACAGGCAGACTGCTGCGCGGTCACGTACATGACCTTCCAGTTTCATATAGGGTTTTTCCTTTCACGGACTATTTTGCGGTCATTGCTACCCACCTTGCACCCATTGGCAACAACGCTGGTCTGACCTGCTGAATAACAAACTTCATTCCCATTAAAACCGGTTTGGGGTTTTTGGCCTTCTTTTTTTCACCAATGTCGAGGTTGGGAGACTACTCTCTCCCGTCTTCGCATCGGCCACACTCGTCTTACTCACGGGTATCTCATGGAGAGCTCCCTGCCCCTCTCTGTGAGCATTGTCAGGTTCCCGTGTCTGTTCAACATATCCGTTGGACTGCCCACTTATCAACGAGCACGCAGAATTTACCTTCAACGCGTCTTCCTTGCGGCCTTTCTTCCTTCCCTTCTTGCAGATGGACCCTCCTTTAATCCTGACTCTCTTGTTGACTTTTTTGACAAAAATGACTTACTACACAAACTCTGAAGATTATACCTCTAACACCTCCCTCAGTCCCTTCTCCTCGATCTCTTGCTACCCTCCACCCCCTTTCACTACCCACCGTCTCTAGCACTCCATACCCTACTAATCGTCCATCTCCCCCTTACAACTCACTCTCCCTGCATCCTACAATAACCTGCAGCGCTGTATAACCCTGTGGTTTGCGCTATTTGATTAAAAATAATAATAATTTCTAACCTAGTCCATAGCTTCCTCTCACTTCCATTATATCTTTCTCTCCATAAATCATGGCTTATTTGCAGTGGAATATCCGAGGCCTCAGGGTAACAGGGGGTGAGCTTCAGGTGTTGCTCTCCAGTTTTTCCCCCATTGGGGTCTGTTTGCAAGAACCCAAATTCAATCCACTGTTATCAGGCCCTTTTCAGGCTATAATTTGTTATATTCATTGGATCCTTTTCCCGATGGAAACTTTTAAAAAAAAATGCTCTTCTTATAAGCACTGGTGTTCCATACCGTCAACTCTATGTCCCTTCTTCCTTACATTACACACAGCCCGTATCCACTTGAATAAGTGGTATACACTCTGTTCTTTATATCTCTCCCTTCGGGCATTGTCTATCCCAGATGTTGATTTTCTGGTTTCTTCCTTACGCCACCCTTCTATTACTAGGCGATTTAACGCACACCACTTTCTCTGGGGAGGTCGCATTGACTCCCGTGGCATTCAGTTGGAGGCATTTCTTGCTTCTCTTCCCCTACATGTTTTAAATACGATTACTCCTACCCATTTGATCCCCGAACTCATTCTTTCTCCTGCATCGATCTTTCCGTCTGCTCTTCATCAACTGTCCTTGACTTCACCTGGTCTGTCCTCCCGGACTTACATGACAGCGATCATTTCCCAATCATACTTAAGTCCCTCTGTTTTCTCAACCTCCTCGTTGCTCACGCTGGCAATTTGACCGGGCGAAATGGGACCTTTACGCACATCTTACTGCCTTTCATGAGGTTCCTACCTCGTCCTCCATTGATGAGGTTTACATCTCTTTTCATCCTCCATCTTCACAGCGGCTTCACATTCTGTTCCTCAAACCTCAGGCAAGCATCCTCAGAAGTGCGTGCCTTTGTGGTCTCCTGCTTGTGCTTGGGCAGTGCGTTTGAAATGCGCTGCATGGGGCAGGTATTGGTATAACAGAACCACAGAGAGACTCCTTGATTTCAAGCAGAAGAGAGCTATTGCTCGCCGTGTCATACGTGATGCTAAACGCACTTGCTGGCGAGATTACATTTCTACTGTCACTTCGGCTTCCTCGATGAGTGCAGTCTGGAAGAAAGTGCGAAATTGAGTGGTAAATTCTCCCCGACCCGGCTCCTGTTCTTCAGGTTGCTGGTGTCGATATAGACACCCTCTTGCCGTTGCCATGAAATTGGTAATCATCTCGTCGGCATTTCTCAGGGGCTCCATCTATGCTCCTCGTTCCTTTCTTCTAAGTCTGCCAGCGAGTTAAAGCCCTTAGATTTTCTTCTCTTCGAGAAGAATCCTATAATGTCCCTTTACCCTTCAAGAACTGGAGGCAACATTTCTGCTTCCGATCATCGGCATCTGGGCCAGACGGCATACATATTCGTATGCTGCAGCATTTACATCAGTCTGCTCTTACTGTCCTCTTACGACTCTTTAATCTCATATGGTCGCAAGGAATTCTTCCCCAGCTTTGGAAGTCTGCTATTGTTCTCCTTTCGAAAACCAGGTACTACGGGACGTGATTCCTCTCACTACCATCCCATCGCTCTTACCAGTGCAGTTTGCAAGGTGATGGAACGTCTAGTTAATAGACGTTTGATGTGGTATTTAGAGACTCCAATAGTTTTATCCCTTTGCAATGTGTGCATCTTTCTTTTTGGTACATGTTTATATTTTTTTTTTACTTACAAATTGCTTTTAAACAAGTTCCATTTATGTTTTTGATATTATCTAGTAGTATAATAAATTAGAAAAATACTTATTTGGTGTTTCATTAACAAATGCAAATTTGCAACATTCAGAATTTGACACCCTTTACCGGGCGGGACTGTAAAATACGGTCCTTGAATATTGGCAATTGCGCGAAAAGTTATTTTAGAATTTCAATTATATGGGCTCATTATCCTTACATTGAGCTACTCTATCCACTCATATGAAATACATTTCGAAATTATCATTTCAGGGAGTGCCCGGTAAAGGGTTATTAATCTCATATGGTCGAAGGAATTCTTCCCCCGCTGTGGAAGTCTGCTATTGTTCTCCCTTTTCGAAAACCAGGTACTACGGGACACAATAGTCTCTCCCCTAGTCAATATGGCTTCCCCAAGGGCCCTTCTGCCATTGACCCCTTGCTGTGCTTGGATGTATATTCGTAATGCCTTTGCGAATAACCATTCGGTTATCACTATCTTTTTCGACCTTGAGAAGGCTTATGACACAACTTGGAGATATAATATCTTGGCCCAGGCCCACTCCTTAGGCCTCCGAGGCCACCTACCATTCTTTCTTAAGGCCTTCTTAACTGACAGACATTTCCGGGTCCGGGTTAGTAATGAACTCTCCCCGGAATTTGTCCAAGCTGAAGATGTCCCCCAGGGATGTGTTCTGAGTACAACACTCTTTCTGCTTGCTATAAATAATCTGGCATCTGTTCTCCCATCCAATATTTGGTCATCACTCTATGTGGATGACTTTGCTATAGCTGTGCAGGTGCTGACTGTCACCTCATTGCAGTTTCCTCAGCATGCCATCAACCAGGTTTCTGATTGGGCCACCACTCACGGATTTAAATTTTCTAGTGGCAAAACTCATCAAATTACGTTTACTAGACGTTCAGTGGTCTCTGACCATCCATTGTACCTATACGGCTCACGTATCCCAGAACGTGATACAGTCAGGTTTCTCGGCCTCCTGTTCGACCGTCGATTGTCCTGGAAACCTCACATTACCTCTCTGAAGGCAACTTGTCACACCAGGCTGAAACTTAAAACCCTCGCACATCTTTCATGGGGGCTGATCATAGAACCCTCCTTCGCCTACATTCAGCCCTAATTTTGTCGAAACTCGATTATGGTGACCAGATATATTCTGCGGCCTCCCCTGCTATTCTTTCCATCCTTAATCCCATCCATCACAAGGGATTACGCTTATGCCTTGGTACATTTCGTTCTTCCCCGTTTGAGAGCCTCTATGTAGAAGCAAACATTCCATCCTTATCCGATCATCGTGATGCACATTGCATTCGCTATTTTGTTCGCTCTCATGACCTCCTAATCCTTCCATGTATAGGATTGTTACAGATGTTAGTAGGCGCTCTTTATTTGTTCGTCGCCCCTGCTTACTTCGTCCCTTTTCTCTTCGTCTACATTCACTCCTGTCTTCCCTTCAGCTCCCACCTCTATATGTTCATGTGTCATCTCCCTTTCCCCTACCCCTTGGGAAGTTCCTACTGTCCGTGTCTGTTCTATTCCTCTACCTTGTGCGAAAGCCCAACTACTTTCGGCGGCTTCTCGCTCTTTCTTTCTAGACCACTTCCGTTCTCATTCCCATGCCATCGCAGTATCACCGATGGTTCAAAGTCATCTGACAGCGTCGGATTCGCAGCAGTGTTTCCGGACAGCGTTGTACGAGGGCATCTATTACCCTCGGCTAGCATATTTACGGCTGAATTGTATGCCATTCTTGTGGCACTTATCCGTTGCATCTATGCCTGAGTCACCATTTGTGGTCATTTCAGACTCCTTAGTGCTTTACAGGCTATCCGTAAAATTGATACACCTCACCCCTAGTTCTTCGTATCCACCTTTGGTTACGCCGTATCTTTAGCAAGCATAAAGATATTGTTTTGTTGGGTCCCTGGTCATGTTGACGTACAGGGCAATGAACGGCAGACACTGCTGTGCGGTCAGCAGTACATGACCTTCCAGTTTCATATAGAGGTGTTCCTTTCACGGACTATTTTGCGGTCATTGCTACCCACCTTCGCACCCGTTGGCACTAACGCTGGTCTGACCTGCTGAATAACAAACTTCATTCTATTAAACCGGTTTTAGGTTTCTGGCCTTCTTCTTGTCACCAATGTCGAGGTTGTGATACTACTCTCTCCCGTCTTCACATCGGCCACACTCGTCTTACTCATGGGTATCTCATGGAGAGGCTTCCTGCCCCTCTCTGTGAGCATTGTCAGGTTCCAGTGTCTGTTCGACATATCCTGTTGGACTGCCCACTCTATCAACGAGCACGCAGAATTTACCTCCAACGACGTCTTCGCTCTGCGGCCCTTTCTTTACCTTCCCTTCTTGCAGATGGACCCTCCTTTAATCCTGACTCTCTCATTGACTTTTTGACAGAAACTGACTTACTACACAAACTCTGAAGATTATACCTCGAGCACCTCCCTCAGTCCCTTCTACCTCGATCTCTTGCTACCCTCCATCCCTGCACTATCCGTCATCTTGCACTCCATACCCTACTAATCGTCCATCTCCTTCTTACAACCCACTCTCCCTGCATCCTACAATAACCTGCAGCACTGTATAACCCTGTGGTTTAGCGCTTCTATTTGATTTATAATAATAATACCATCAAATTACCGCCAATAAGTCTAACATCAATTGTAGGCAAATTACTAGAGTCGATTATAGCTGATAACATAAAAGCCATCTCGATAAGCATAATTTGATTAATGATACTCAACATGGATTCACCAGGGCCGTTCCTGCCTAACTAATTTATTAACTTTTTCAGTAAGGCTTTTGAGGCAGTTGATCATGATAAAGAATTCCATATTGTTTATTTGGATTTTAGTAAGGCTTTTGATAGAGTACCACATCAGAGACTGTTAAAAAGTTGCTGCTCATGGCATTGGGGAAAAGTGTTGTCATGGATCGAGTCATGGCTCACCAATAGGAAGCAGAGGGTGCATAAATGGGGTTAAATCGGAGTGGGGATCTGTAACAAGTGGTGTTCCTCAGGAATCGGTTTTGGGCCCGTTGTTGTTTATAATATATATAAATGATCTTGACGAGGGAATTACTAGTGATATGAACAAATTCGCTGATGACACGAAGATAGGTAGGATAATCGATTCAGAGTAGATGTCAGGAACTTCAGGAGGATTTAGACAAACTCAATTCCTGGTCAGAAAAATGGCAGATGCAGTTCAATATAGATAAATGCAAAGTTCTAAAGCTCGGGAATGTTCATAACCCTAGCACCTACCAGCTTAATAATGTTGAACTCAGCCGTACAGAATGCGAAAAGGATTTGGGGTTATGGTTAGCAGCAACCTCAAACCAAGTCAGCAATGCCTAAGCGTAAGAAATAAAGCAAATAGATTATTGGGATTTATATCAAAAGTGTAAGCAACAGAAGTCCAGCGGCTATATTACAGCTTTATACATCATTAGTAAGGCCTCACCTAGATTACGCAGCTCAGTTCCCGGTCTCCATATTACAGAATGGATATAAATTCGTTAGAAAACATTCAGCGACAATGACAAAAATTCATGGCATTAGAAATCTTCCTATAAAAAAAGTTTAAAACCCTTAAATTATTTTTCCACTTGAAAGGGGCGAAGAAGAGGGGGGACATGACGAGGTATATAAGTGGAAGATGGGAAAAAAAAGGGGGGATAAAAAGGTCTTGAGGATTTTTCCCCAAAGAGAACCCAATAATGGATTCAAAGGGTTTTAAAATTTAGAAAGGAAAGGAAAATATTGGTTTGGAAATGGGAGTTGATGAGTGGAAACTGCCTAGTAGGGTTATTGAAGCTAGGCCTTTGGGGGATTTTTAAAATTTGGTTTTGGGGAAAAAAAAAGGTGAGAGGGGGGATTTAAAGGGGCTCGCATTAGTCAATAGAATTTTTCTTTTTTGGGGGGGAAATTAAAAAAGGGAATTATTCTTTGGGGTGGAGGGGGAAAAATCCCCAAACCAAAAGGGTCCCCGTGTTCCTCCTTTTTATTTTCATATGTTCTTAAAAAGGGGAAAAGAAAAAAACCCCGCAGGCCCTTTTTAAAAAACCCCCAAAAAGGCAAATTTTTTCCTTTTCAAAAAAATTTTTTTGCCAAAAAAAACCCCCAATTTTTCTTTTTCCCCAAAAAAACCCAAAAAAGCAATTTGTTTTTTTTAAATTTTCCCTTTTTTTTACCCCTTCTTGAACCCTTTTTTTTTTGTTTTTAAAATTTGGGTTTTGGAAAAAAAAACAAAAAAAAGGGAAAAAAGGTTTTTGGAAAAAGGGAATTTTTAAAATTTTGGGGCTTGGGTATGGGGGGTTTAAATTTTGGGGAAAAATTATAAAAGGGGGCTAATTTTTTGGGGTTTTTGTTTTTATTTTTGGGGGTTTTTTGGGGTTGGGGGTTTTTGGAAGGCCGTTTACAGGCCAACCCTTCATGTTCCCATAAGAACATAAAAATGGAGGAAACTGCAGAAGGCCATTTTTATACAAGGAAAACCTTATCAAAACCCCACTACCTAAAATTTACTCCCTAACACACCAATCAAACCCAGCCCCTCCCCCCCTTTTTGCCAACCTTTTAAACCACCCAAGGTCCTAGCCTCTATCACCTCTGGGAAAGGTGTTCCACGCATTTTACAACTCTGTTAAAAAACCGATTGCCTGTGCTTTCAATCATTTATCAATTAAATCCGTTTTCGGTTCTTACTTGTTTGATATCCTCGGTATTTTTTAATATCCCCCTTGTTTTTTAATAAATACTTGTCCCCGTTGATATCCCCCCTCATTCTACGTCTCCCCAGAGAGGGAGATTCAAGCCCCTAGTCTATCTTCTCGGATTTTTTGTACTGTAAATCATTTTAGTCATTCTTTTTGTTCTAAAAATGAATCTATATCCATCCGAGTGGAGAAACGAGCTGCATAATCCAAATGAGGTCTCATAGTGAGTAGAAACTGTAAATAACTTTGGACTTCTGGTATACTTGAAATAAATCCAACTGTTATTATTGCACTTAGGCACGTTGCTTGGCTTTAGATTCCGCTTCAAACTTAAGTCTTTTCACATTCTGTATGATCAAGCTCCCACTTCACCTAGTTTATAAATTAGGATATTTTCATCTTTTCTTTTCGAAACCCAAAACATTAATTTTTTCCAAATCCTTCGAGTTCACTGGGATCCTCCTCAGAATGGGAAACATGCTATTTTTGTATCAGCAAATTTACTCATGTCACTTGAACCTTCATCAAGGCATTTATGTAAAAGGGGGAAAACAATGGTTCTAAAACTGATCCCGTGGGCGCCACTGTGACTAATCCTTCAGTTTAATTAATGGAAACTCTTCCCTTTTATGGTAGCCAGCTACCAGTAGAACTTTACCTCCATACCGAGGGTGCCACCTTTCTTAAGTCTCTTGTGAGGTACTCTATCGAAGGCCTTACTGAAACCAAGGACATATCATATTCTTTATCACTGTCACGCCTCCTCTTTTTTTTGAAAAAAACCCGTAATTTGTCAGGCGGACACCTCTCGGGAAACCCCCGCGAGATTCATTAATCCCAAAATTTTGTTCTTCGGTGACTTCCAATAATATCAATTTTTTAATTGATTCTATTGCCTACTAAAGGGGGCTTTTTGGGTGAAATTTTAGGAATTGACTTTTCCCCTGATTTGAATATAGGAACTACATTGCTATCTTCCACATCTCTGGCACAACACAGTTAGGGTGTCGTATTAAACACATTCGTTAATGGCTGACTAAGTTCCATTTGCATTCTTTGACCCCGGGAAACCTTTGGGGTCCCGGGGGCTTATTTTCTTCAGTTTATCTATCTGTTTGATAACCAGTCCCTCGTACAGTAATATTAGTTAACTTAATTCTTCAGGGAAATGAATAATTTTAATTTCGGAATCTTATTTTGTCTTCGTGTAAAGACTGAAAAAAATAGTCATTAAAAGAACCATTTTTCCCGTTCGTTATCCGCAGCTGTCCATTCCCAATTTTCAGAGTCCCTTTTTCCCCATTTTGTCCTATACATGAAAAAAAACCCTTTTGGGTTATTGATTCATGCAACTAAAACTCATAGTCACGTTTAGCCTTTCTAATCCCCTTTTTTTGTGTGTGAGTATTTTTAATTTGTGGGTTTTCTATTGTAGTTCCATTTGTGTTGTGTAAATGTAGTTTTGAGGGGTAGTGCGGTTTTTGTTTTTTTGATGTGTTTTGTAGTGTGTGCCCGTTTTTGGGGAATGTGTTTTTGTTATGTAGTGTAGTGCAGTGTTGTGTAGTGTTGTGCAGGTTTTTGTTTTGTTCTGTAGTGTAGTACAGTGTTGTGTAGTGTGGGACGGGGTTGTGGGTACGGGGTTGTGTAGTGTAGTACAGTGTTGTGTAGTGTGGCCCAAAATTTTGAGTATATTTTAAATTGAGTCATTGTTGTTTGTGTAATGTTGTGTAGGGGCGGTGTTGTGTAGTGAGTGTTGTGAAAGTACAGTGTTTTTGAAAAGTTCTGTGTTGTGGGATTTGGTGTGGGGTCAGGTTGTGTGATGTAGTGCTGTGAAAGTAGGGGTTGTGTGGGGCGGTGTTGTGTAGTGGTGTTGTGTTGTAGTGCGGGGGTTGTGAGTGAAGTGTTTGTAGTGCGGGGTTGGTAGGTGTGTGTGTGTGGTCTTTTGTGTGGGGTAGTGTTGATAGTGCGGGGTTTGGGGAAAATTTAAAGGGTTTTTCAATGTAGTGAAATTGGTTTGTGTAATACAGAAACGGGGTTGTGTTTAAAGATTGATGTGTAGTGTAGTACAGTGTTTTTTAGTGAAGTGCAGTGTTGTATAGTGTAGTGCAGTGTTGGAAGTTTTTGTGGTCGGGGTTTGGAAGTGTAGGGCAGTGTTAGTGGTGCGGTGGTGTGTTTTGCGTGTTGGAAAACGGGGTTGTGTAGTACTGTATTGGTGTTGTTGGGCATGTTGTTTTGTGATTTTTTTGTGTGTTCCTTTTTGGGGCAGTGTTGTGTTATGTAGTGTAGTGCAGTGTTGTGTGTGTTGTGCAGGGTTGTGTTTTGTTTTTGTGGGGTAGTTCAGTGTTGTGTAGTGT
Source organism: Cherax destructor (assembly GCA_009830355.1). NCBI lineage: Eukaryota > Metazoa > Arthropoda > Malacostraca > Decapoda > Parastacidae > Cherax > Cherax destructor. Next base: position 75,277 of record WNWK01008766.1, read on the forward strand.
AGTACGGGGTTGTGTAGACAGTGTTGTGTAGTGTAGTACGGGGTTGTGAGTGTAGTCATATTGTGTAGTGTATTGTTTTAGTGTAGTGCATTGTTTTTTTAGTGTTGTTGTGTTGCGGTGTTGTGGTCGGGGTTGTATCGGGTTTTGTGTTGTGTAGTGTTGTGTAGTGGTCAGAGTTGTGTAGTGTAGTGCTGTGTTATGTAGTTTTAGTGGGTTTGTGTAGTGTAATATTGTCGGTTTTTTGTGTAGTCGTGTTGTTGGAGTGTTGTGTTGTGTGTTGTGTTGTGTAGTGCGGTGTTGTGGAGTGCGGGGTTGTGAGTGCAGTGTTGGTAGGTAGTGCTGTGTAGTGTGGTGCAGTGTTTGTAGTGTTGAGTTGTGTAGTGTAGTTCTGTTGTGTGGTGTGGGGTTGGTAGTCGGTGTTGTGGGGTGTACGTGTTGTTAAAGTAGTGGTTAGTGTTGTGTAATGATGGTGTGTAGTGTAGTGCGTGTTAAGTAGTGTTGTGGGAGTATTGTGGTGTTGTGGTGTATTGTGTAGTGGGTGTTGGTATAGTGCAGTGTTGTGAGTGCAGTGTTGTGGTGTAGTGCGGGGTTGTGTAGAATTTTGCTGTGTGGGGTGTCAGTGTTTTGTAGTGAGTGCGTATTGTGAAATACGTTTGTGTTTTAGTGTAGTACGGGGTTTGTGTTTGTGGGTTGTGTAGTGTGGTTCTGTGTTGTAGTGTAGTGTTTTTAAAAGTGCGTGTTGTGAGTTGTGGAGTTTATTAATGTATGTAGTGCAGTGTTGGCGGTGAAGTGCGGGGTTGTGTTGTAGTACGGTGTTGTGGTACAGTGCTGTGTTGTGTGTTAGTAAAATTTTAAGATGTATGTTGTTGTGTATTAGTGGGGGTTTTGTAGTGAAGTGCGTGGTGGTGTACAATTTTTGTGTGGTATGGGGTTGTGTAGTCAGTTACAATATAGTAATCGTGAAGTCGGTGTTGTGAGTGTAGTAGGGGTTGTGTGGTATTTTTGTGTAGTGCGGTGTTGAGTAGTGTGGTACGTGTTGTGGGGTCGGGGCTGTGTTGTGTGTGTCAGTGTTGTAGTGAAGTGCGAGTTGTGTAGTGATTTGGGGGTTTAGTAGTGCGGGGTTGGGGTGGGTGGTGCAGTGTAGTAGGGGTGGGGGGTGCGGGACTGTGTGGGGCAGTGCGGGGTTTTTGGGGCTGTGATTATTAGCCAGTGTTATGTAGTGTTGAGAGTGATGTGGGTGTTGTGTGTGTGGGTGTTGGAGTGTTCTTCTAATTTTTGTGTAGATAAATAAAAAAAAGCGTAAATGAAAGGGGGTAAAAACTGACTATTTAACAGATAACATCTTATTTTAGTGGGAATGTCTCATTTTTTTTCTGGACCTTTTTAAATTTGTTTTATTATTAAAATTGGGAAATTTTTGACCACTTTGGGTAGTTAAAAAAGTGGTGGTGGTTCCGTACTTTTAATCAATAGAACAAATGGATTCTAAAAGAATAGCTATAGGTTTGTCATCAATGGGAAATTGGGAAAATAACCAGTGGGCATGCTTAATTTATATTGCCGGGTTCGAACTCAAAGGATAAATTTATAGTTTTCCCTCAAATTTCACTTCTTTTGTGTCATTACCATGGGGAAAAGTTATCATTTCATAATATTTTTTTTTTTCGAAAATTTTGCGAGAGACAGAGACGCCTCAGATTAGGGGTTCGGCAGTCAAGGGTTAAATGTCAACTACTAAACACATGAAATACGTATGACATTTAAAGACGCTCCAGAGTGATTATTGATTATTAATATTATTATTATTATTATTTATTTATTTTAATTTTATTATTTATTATTATTATTATTATTATTTATTTATTATTAATATTATTATTTATTATTATTATTATTATAAATTATTATTTTGGAGGCTTTAGGAAGGTAGGTGTGTAGAATAAGTGTTTTCAAGTGAAATATATAGGAGTGATCTAGGAGTGTTTACCCTGATGTTACATTGTTTTATCCTTATAGACCAGATGTACGAGAGGAGAGAATGTATCTATCTTATGATCTTATCCAGAGCGGCGCCTCCAGCTGCTTACACTCGACATAATATGTATATTGATTCATTTCTGTACTTTAATACAGTTCTCGGCATTTATTTTTGTTTTGGATGTCAATTTGGAATTAATGTGGTATATACACGTTTATTAGTAATATTCTCATAATTCCAACATTTTATTAGCACACGGTAACATCTGTCACCATCAAGATTCACCAGATACTGAATGTTCCTACTGGCCTCTCCTCTCTCCATAGCTCCTCTCACTTCCTAATGTTAGATGTAAATTTATTGTTTTTTTATTTTATTTTATTAACACTGCGATTCCAGGCGGGTGGCAAAAAAAGAAAAACTTTCATCATCATTCACTCCTCACTGTCTTGCAGAAGGGTGCTTTACCTCGGTTATAAACCTGCAACATTAACACCTCTTCAGATGCGGCATTTCTTCCATCTCAGAACTCAAGTCCGCCTGCGGTTTCCTGATCCTTCATAAATGTTACTTTGCTCACCTCCAACAGCACGTCAAGTATTAAAAATAGCTCCATTCCTCCTATCAAATACGTCACGCATGCTTCTGGAAGTCCAAGCCCTCGCCAAAACTTCCTTTACCCCCTCCTCCAACCTTTCCTAGGCCGCCCTACCGCCTTCCCTCCACTACAGATATCCAAGTCACTCGTCTCGTTCCATTCTCTACATGTCAAACCACCTCAACAACCCTCCTCAGATCTCTGACAATCGTTTTGGTAATCCCGCACCTCCTCCTAATTTCCAAACTCCGAATTCTCTGCATTATATTCACCACACATTGACCTCAGACATGACATCTCCATGCCTCAGTTCTCCTCGTTGCAACATTCATCACCCATCTTCACCCTATAGGCGTTGGTATAACTATCTCTCATACATTCCCCTCTTTTTTCCATGGGCAGGTTCTTTGTCTCCAGAGACTCAGTGCTCATCACCCTTTTCCCATCAATTCTAGATTCACCTCATCCTTCATAGACCCATCCGCCGACATGTCCACTCCCAAATATCTGAATACATTCACCTCCTCATCTTTCCCTCCAATCTGATATCCAATCTTTCGTCACCTATTCTTTTTGTTATCCTCATCACCTTACTCTTTCCTATATTCACTTTCAATTTTCTTCTTTTACACCCTACCAAATTCATCCACCAACCTCTGCAGCTTCTCTTCAGAATCTCCCAAAGTACGGTGTCATCAGCAAAAGCAACTGTGACAACTCCACTTTTGTATTTGCTTCTTTATCTTTAGCCCAACACCTCTTGCCAAGACCCTGCATTCACTTTCTCTTACAACCCCCGTCTATAAATATATTGAACAACACGTGACATCACCATCCTTGTCTAAGGCCCCTTTTACTGGGAAATAGTCCCCTTCCCTCCTAACATCTAACCGGTTCACTATCCTTAAAACTCTTCACTGCTTTCAGTAACCTTCCTCTATTCCCTTACCCTGCAACATCTGCACATTGCCCCCTATCTCCCTATCATACGCCTTTTCCAAATCCTAAATGCACAAAAACATCTTTACCACTTTATCCAAATACTGTTCCCTATATGTTTCCTGTAAACACTTGGTCTCACACCCCTATTTCTAAACCCCTTGTTCATCTGCTATCCTGCTTTCTGTTTTACTCTTAATTCTTTCAATAATAACTCTACCATACACTTTACAGGTACACTCAACAGACTTATTCCCTATAATTTTTGCACTCTCTTTTGTCCCCTTTGCCTTTATAAAAGAACAATACACGCTCTCTGAATCTATGTACCTTACCCTCTTCCATACATTTATAAATAATAGCACCAACCACTCCAAAATTATATCCCCACCTGCTTTTAACATTTCTATCTTTATCCCATCAATCCAAGCTGCCTTACCCCCTTTCATTCTACCCTGCCTCACGAACTTCCCTACACCCAAACTGGCTTCCACACTCCTCAAGATGTTATTCCTCCTTGCCCCACAGAATCACAGCTTCCTGTCTTCATCAACATTTAACAAATCCTCAAAATATTCTCTCCATCCCCGATACCTCTAACTCTCCATTTAATAACTTCCTCTCCTATTTTTAACTGTCAAATCCATTTGTTCTCTAGGCTTCCTCAACTTATTAATCTCATTCCAAACTTTTTTCTTATTTTCAAAAATTTGCTGATAACATCTCCCCACTCTCTCATCTCTCTCTTTTCATTGCTTCACCACTCTTTTAACCTCTCTTTTTCTCTCCATATACTCTTCCCTCCTTGCATCCTTCTCTTTGTAAAAACCTCTCATATCTCTTTTCTCCTACTCTCATCTTTCCAATCTCCTCTTCCCTCCTGCCTTAACCAACTTGCTGAACACTCTAACTTTTTTAAATCTTCACATTTTGCTACACTCTCACTAGCCATCTATCCTCCAATAGTTGTTTATATCTTACTAACCTCTTCTTTAGTTTATAAACCTTACTCTCTTTTACTTACTGATTCTATTTTCCTTGTATCCCATCTACCTTTACTCCCACTGTAGCTATAACTAAAAAGTGATCTGATATATCTGTAGCCCCTCTATAAACATGTACATCCTGAAGTCTACTCACAGTCTTTTATCTCCAATCTAGTCCAAAAACTACTCATTACGCCCTACATCATATCTTGTATACTTATTTATCCTCTTTCTTAAATATGTATACCTATAACTAAACCCCTCTATACAAAGTTCAATCAAAGGGCTCCCATTATCATTTACACCTGGCACCCCAACTTACCTACTACCCTCTCTGCATGTTTCTCCCACTTTAGCATTTAGGTCCCCTACCACAATTACTCTCTCATTTGGTTCAAAAGTTCCTATACATTAACAACATCTCCCAAAATCTCTCTCTCTACATCCTCTCTTCTCCAGGTGCATAACGTTATATGACACTTTTCGCATCGACCCGTTTTTAATCCCATAATCATAGAATTTACATTTATATTCCTCTTTTCCTTCCATAACTGATCCTTCAACATTATTGCTACCCCTTCCTTAGCTCTAACTCTCTCAGATACTCTGACTTAATCCCATTTATTTCTCCCACTGAAACCGCCTACCCCTTCAGCTTTGTTTCGCTTAGGGCCAGGACATCCAACTTCTTTTCATTCATAACATCGGCAATCATCTCTTTCTTATCATCCCTTTCATCCACGCACATTCAGACAACATTTTAAAGTTTTTCTTTAAAAAATTAAATACGATCAACCCCGGTTCTCATTATTCGTTCGAGGGCCTGTCGATCTCGGTTTGGTGAACTCCGATTCTATTTTCCCCATAAGAAATAATGGAAATAAAATTAATCCGTTTCAGACACTATTACAAATGAATAAGCATTTGTAATAAACGATGTTTGGGATACTAAGTAAAATATCATATTTCAGATATTTATTATATATTATATATTATTATTAATATAAAAACATATACTCTGAATAAAATCATAATTTATTAATCTGTGTGCTATATTTTCTCTATACACAAAATCATAGTACAGTGGAACCCCGGCTACGATGTTATCATCTTACGTTATTTTCGGTAACCGATATTTATAACGTGAAATTTGTTAATGGCTTACGATGTTTGCTTCGTTTACCGACATTCGTCCGGACCTGTCCGCTTGGCGCCCAGCTGAGCCGCACTCCAGGGAGCGTCAGTGCTTTGTTTACAAGGGCGACACCACCACACCCACGCATTCTTCCAGTATATTGCATTATTCCACTGCTGTTTTAGTGCTTGCAACTGCTAAATAAGCTACCATGGGTCCAAGGAAAGATCCTAGTGCTAAGCCTGTGGCAAAGAGGAACAGAAATATATGTACGATAGAAGTGAAGAAGGAGATAATAGAAAAATATGAAGTGGAGTCGTATCAGTGGAATTGGGCAAGTCTTTGGGGTTAGAGGTGAGTGGTGAGGATGTGGAACAAGGCGTGGAGGAGACAAGGAAGAGCTAACCACTGAAGATCTGCAAGAGCTTCAACAGCAACGGAACAAGAGGCAGAGGTCAGGACAATGGTTCAGAGGAGGAGGTGGAGGTGGAACAAAAATGGAAGAATGTGCCTTCTTCAAGGATTAAGGACATTTGTGGAATGTGGAGCAAGGTGCAAGCATTTATGGATGAATATCACCCTAACCATGCTGTTGCAGGCCGTTGGCAACCTGTTTTGACACAGTGGTGTGTATTTCAGGGATATGTTAAAGAATCGCCAGACACAGAGCTCCTGGACAAATTTGTTGTTAGAAAGAGGTCTAGTGACTCTCAAGCTGGTCCTAGTGGCATTCAAAGAAAAGGAAGTAACCCCAGAAAGAGACACCTGCGAGTGTTAATGGAAGGGGATTCCCTTCAAACACTAGCTACTACTCCACCTTCTCCTCCTCCCGTCCTCCACACATCAACAACTCTTCAATAAATGTAAGTGACATGTTATTTACAATATTTGCATGTATTTATGTATTCTTTATTCAATTCTGTATTATTTAATGTCCAAAAGTTCTAAAAATATTTTATTTAACTACTTTTGGAAGTCTTGGACGGATTAAATTTATTTCCATTATTTCTTATGGGAAAATTGATTCGTTTTACGATTGTTTCGCTTTAAAATATGCC
>WNWK01008767.1:0-81970 GCA_009830355.1 Cherax destructor
TGCACTGGAAAACGTAAAAAGGAGGATGACAAAGTTGATCCCATGTATCAGAAATCTTCCCTATGAGGATAGACTGAGGGCCCTGAATCTGCACTCTCTAGATATGATTGAGGTGTATAAATGGAAAACAGGAATAAATAAAGGGGATGTAAATAGCGTGCTGAAAATATCCAGCCAAGACAGGACTCGCAGCAATGGTTTCAAGTTGGAAAAGTTCAGATTCAGGAAGGATATAGGAAAGCACTGGTTTGGTAATAGAGTTGTGGATGAGTGGAACAAACTCCCGAGTACCGTCATAGATGCTAAGACGTTGTGTAGTTTTAAAAATAGGTTAGATAAATACATGGGTGGATGTGGATGGGTGTGAGTTTGGACCTGACTAGCTTGTATTACCAGGTCAGTAGCTGTACTAATTCTTTAAGTGGAAGTGACCTGACCAGGTGGTCGGCTGACCAGGTAGTCGGCTGACCAGGTGGTCAACTAGACAATTATATGAGTGGGTGCGGTTGGGTGTGAGTTGGTCCTGACTGGCTTGTGCTAGGTCAGATGCAGTGTTCCTTCCTTAAGTGAATGTAGCCTGACCTGGCTGGGTCGGGGCATTGGCTTAAGCCGTTGGAGATTTGGACCTGCCTCGCATGGGCCAGTAGGCCTGCTGCAGTGTTCCTTCTTTCTTATGTTCTTATGACCTCCCTAGCCTTGCTTGGTAACATTAACTTTGGTCATGACCTCCCCAGCCTTGCTTGGTAACATTAACTTTGGTCATGACCTCCCCAGCCTTGATTGTTAACATTAACTTTGTTCATGACCTCCCCAGCCTTGCTTGGTAACATTAACTTTGTTCATGACCTCCCCAGCCTTGATTGTTAACATTAACTTTGTTCATGACCTCCCCAGCCTTGCTTGGTAACATTAACTTTGGTCATGACCTCCCCCGCCTTGCTTGGTAACATTAACTTTGGTCATGACCTCCCCAGCCTTGCTTGGTAACATTAACTTTGGTCATGACCTCCCCAGCCTTGATTGTTAACATTATCTTTGTTCATGACCTCCCCAGCCTTGATTGTTAACATTAACTTTGTTCATGACCTCCCCAGCCTTGCTTGGTAACATTAACTTTGGTCATGACCTCCCCAGCCTTGCTTGGTAACATTAACTTTGTTCATGACCTCCCCAGCCTTGCTTTGTAACATTAACTTTGTTCATGACCTCCCCAGCCTTGATTGTTAACATTAACTTTGTTCATGACCTCCCCAGCCTTGCTTGGTAACATTAACTTTGGTCATGACCTACCCAGCCTTGCTTGGTAACATTAACTTTGGTCATGACCTCCCCAGCCTTGCTTGGTAACATTAACTTTGGTCATGACCTCCCAGCCTTGCTTTGTAACATTAACTTTGTTCATGACCTCCCAGCCTTGATTGTTAACATTAACTTTGTTCATGACCTCCCCAGCCTTGCTTGGTAACATTAACTTTGGTCATGACCTCCCCAGCCTTGCTTGGTAACATTAACTTTGGTCATGACCTCCCTAGCCTTGCTTGGTAACATTAACTTTGGTCATGACCTCCCCAGCCTTGCTTGGTAACATTAACTTTGGTCATGACCTCCCCAGCCTTGCTTGGTAACATTAACTTTGGTCATGACCTCCCCAGCCTTGCTTGGTAACATTAACTTTGGTCATGACCTCCCCAGCCTTGCTTGGTAACATTAAGTTTGGTCATGACCTCCCTAGCCTTGCTTGGTAACATTAACTTTGGCCATGACCTCCCAGCCTTGCTTGGTAACATTAACTTTGGTCATGACCTTCCAGCCTTGCTTGGTAACATTAACTGTGGTCATGACCTCCCCAGCCTTGCTTGGTAACATTAACTTTGCTCATGACCTCACCAGCCTTGCTTGGTAACATTAACTTTGGTCATGACCTCCCCAGCCTTGCTTGGTAACATTAAGTTTGCTCATGACCTCACCAGCCTTGCTTGGTAACATTAACTGTGGTCGTGACCTCCCCAGCCTTGCTTGGTAACATTAACTTTGCTCATGACCTCACCAGCCTTGCTTGGTAACATTAACTGTGGTCATGACCTCCCCAGCCTTGCTTGGTAACATTAACTTTGCTCATGACCTCACCAGCCTTGCTTGGTAACATTAACTTTGGTCATGACCTCCCCAGCCTTGCTTGGTAACATTAAATTTGCTCATGACCTCACCTTGGTCAGACTAATCATCAGGATTCTTGCTAATTTCTAAGTACCTGATAAAATCTCATTGTGAGTGGAATATAAAATGAAAGCTTCCTCTTCTGAAAGTGCCTTTTAAATTACCAAATGTAAACTTAATATGCTTCAAAATTATGAGGAAAGGGGAAAGCTCTCATAAATTTACCCCCATTGGAGGGTTGTGGGTAATTTGTGCTTGACAGGTTTCAAGGATGACTCTGGTAGATAAACATGATTACAAACTCTGGAGTCCGTAATTCAGATTATACAGCAATGTTCCTTGCAAGATAATACTATAAGCAATGGATCAGAAAAAAAACATGTATATAAAACACTTTGTTATATCAGAATGAACATACTACATAATGATCAAAATTACATTAATAAACACATACAATGCGCCATAGAGTCACTTTAATACCATTTCTCTCTCTAATTTCAGACTTCAGTAGAGAGCTTTCAGTCACGAGAACTCCGGAATGTAGTTTTAATTCACCAAGGAGCGAAATTATTTACAAACATTATTTTGATGCAGAGTGTACCATGGTCTTATGTGCCGTAAATCTGATGGAAAGATTGCAAGACTTGAGGAGGTTAATAACATTGTCAAGAGAAGCCTCACAACAGCCGGATGCCCAGCAATAAGAGAGCCACCCCAACTATGCAGATCTGATGGCAGCTAAAAGCGTCCAGATTGTATCACCCTTCAAGCCAGGACAGACGGCAAGCAGATGGTATGGGATTTCAAATGTGCATCTACCTTGGCTGATACCTATCTCCAATACATCAGGGAGGAAGGAGGCGCAGATGCCAGCTAAAGGGAGTCCCAAAAGTTTAGAATATATGGAGAACTTGTCCATCATTATATGTTTGTTCCCAAAGCCTCGGAGACCCTTGGCTCATGGGGAAAGAGTGCATCTAAGTTCTTTAAGGAGCTAGGCAAAAGACTCGTCAGTGTAACTAGGGACCCCAGGGCAGCTAGTTTTCTGTTCCAGCGACTCAGCGCTGCTGTTCAGAGGGGTAATGTCTGCTGTATCTTGGGCATGCGCCCCAGCTCTGAGGAGCTGGATAAGATTTTTGCATTAAAATCAGTGACGAACATGTAACAATATGTACAAGACATGTATGTATCTTATGTACTCCCCATGTACTGCATATGCCATGTTTATATCAACAATGCATCTCTTAAATCTTTTGTACCATATTATGTAACAAAATATACTTATTGGTAAAAAAGAATGAAAAGACGGGGTGGTAGGGAAATGGCTTTAGGAAGGAATCCAAATATTCTTCCTGAAGCCTTTTTATTCACTTCTCCGAGGCTATGGGTCCCACAATTTGCTCCAGATTGATGGTGGATTAAATAGCAACTCTCTTCTTGCGGTATAAGACAAGCGAAAATTTGTGTATGCAATAATTTTGCAAAAATCATTCTGAACTTAACGAAAAGAAATATATTTAATTGTGAATGTTTATTATTAAATTATTGCAAACTTATCTAAAACATATTTAGTTGGATTAGGCTAAATTAAATTGCTCCTGTTATAATAAGTTTTCTAAGGTTCTTTTGGTACAAAATTATGATTTTTTACATTACCATAACTGAAAAATATATATATCTTTAAAGGAATAAGAGAAAATTTTAGAAAGGACTTACTTTTAAATGAGTTCTTGCTAATTGGCCAATTTATATACATTTTTATTTTTTTATTAACACATCAGCCGATTCCCACCAAGGCAGGGTGGCCCAAAAAAGAAAAACTTTCATCATCATTCACTCCATCACTGTCTTGCCAGAGGGGTGCTTTACACTACAGTTATAAAACTGCAACATTAACACCCCTCTTTCAGAGTGCCGGCACTGTACTTCCAATCTCCAGAACTCAAGTCCAGCCTGCCGGTTTCCCTGAATCCCTTCATAAATGTTACTTTGCTCACACTCCAACAGCACGTCAAGTATTAAAAACCATATGCCTCCATTCACTCCTATCAAATACGCTCACACATGCTTGCTGGAAGTCCAAGCCCCTCGCACACAAAACTTCCTTTACCCCCTCCCTCCAACCTTTCCTAGGCCGACCCCTACCCCGCCTTCCCTCCACTACAGATTTATACACTCTCGAAGTCACTCTGTCTCGTTCCATTCTCTCTACATGTCCAAACCACCTCAACAACCCCTCCTCAGCTCTCTGGACAATCGTTTTGGTAATCCCGCACCTCCTCCTAATTTCCAAACTCCGAATTCTCTGCATTATATTCACACCACACATTGACCTCAGACATGACATCTCCACTGCCTCCAGCCTTCTCCTCGTTGCAACATTCATCACCCATGCTTCACACCCATATAAGAGCGTTGGTATAACTATACTCTCATACATTCCCCTCTTTACTTCCATTGACATGGTTCTTTGTCTCCACAGACTCCGAAGTGCTCCACTCACCCTTTTCCCCTCATCAATTCTATGATTCACCTCATCCTTCATAGACCCATCTGCTGACATGTCCACTCCCAAATATCTGAATACATTCACCTCCTCCATACTCTCTCCTCCAATCTGATATCCAATCTTTCGTCACCTATTCTTTTGTTATCCTCATCACCTTACTCTTTCCTATATTCACTTTCAATTTTCTTCTTTTACACACCCTACCAAATTCATCCACCAACCTCTGCAACTTCTCTTCAGAATCTCCCAAAAGCACAGTGTCATCAGCAAAAAGCAACTGTGACAACTCCCACTTTGTATTTGCTTCTTTATCTTTTAGCCCAACACCTCTTGCCAAGACCCTCGCATTCACTTCTCTTACAACCCCATCTATAAATATATTGAACAACCACGGTGACATCACACATCCTTGTCTAAGGCCCACTTTTACTGGGAAATAGTCCCCTTCCCTCCTACACACTCTAACCTGAGCCTCACTATCCTCATAAAAACTCTTCACTGCTTTCAGTAACCTTCCTCCTATTCCATACACCTGCAACATCTGCCACATTGCTCCCCTATCTACCCTATCATACGCCTTTTCCAAATCCATAAATGCCACAAAAACATCTTTACCCTTATCCAAATACTGTTCACCTATATGTTTCACTGTAAACACTTGGTCTACACAACCCCTACCTTTCCTAAAGCCCCCTTGTTCATCTGCTATCCTGCTTTCTGTCTTACTCATAATTCTTTCAATAATAAATCTACCATACACTTTACCAGGTACACTCAACAGACTTATTCCCCTATAATTTTTGCACTCTCTTTTGTCCCCTTTGCCTTTATACAAAGGAACAATACACGCTCTCTGCCAATCCCTAGGTACCTTACCCTCTTCCATACATTTATTAAATAATAGCACCAGCCACTCCAAAACTATATCCCCACCTGCTTTTAACATTTCTATCTTTATCCCATCAATCCCAGCTGCCTTACCCCCTTTCATTCTACCCACTGCCTCACGAACTTCCCCTACACCCACAACTGGCTCTTCCACACTCCTACAAGATGTTATTCCTCCTTGCCCTACACACGAAAACACAGCTTCCCTGTCTTCATCAACATTTAACAACTCCTCAAAATATTCTCTCCATCTTCCCGATACCTCTAACTCTCCATTTAATAACTCTCCTCTCCTATTTTTAACTGTCAAATCCATTTGTTCTCTAGGCTTCCTCAACTTATTAATCTCATTCCAAAACTTTTTCTTATTTTCAACAAAATTTGCTGATAACATCTCACCCACTCTCTCATCTGCTCTCTTTTACATTGCTTCACCACTCTTTTAACCTCTCTTTTTTTCTCCATATACTCTTCCCTCCTTGCATCACTTCTACTTTGTAAAAACCTCTCATATGCTAACTTTTTTTCCTTACTACTCTCTTTACATCATCATTCCACCAATCGCTCCTCTTCCCTCCCGCACCCACTCGCCTGTAACCACAAACTTCTGCTGAACACTCTAACACTACATTTTAAAATCTACCCCATACATCTTCGACGCCATTGCCTACACTCTCACTAGCCCATCTATCCTCCAATAGTTGTTTATATCTTACCCTAACTGCCTCCTCTTTTAGTTTATAAACCTTCACCTCACTCTTACTTACTGATTCTATTTTCCTTGTATCCCATCTACCTTTTACTCCCACTGTAGCTATAACTAAAAAGTGATCTGATATATCTGTGGCCCCTCTATAAACATGTACATCCTGAAGTCTACTCAACAGTCTTTTATCTACCAATACATAGTCCAACAAACTACTGTCATTACGCCCTACATCATATCTTGTATACTTATTTATCCTCTTTTTCTTAAAATATGTATTACCTATAACTAAACCCCTTTCTATACAAAGTTCAATCAAAGGGCTCTCATTATCATTTACACCTGGCACCCCAAACTTACCTACTACACCCTCTCTGCATGTTTCTCCCACTTTAGCATTTAGGTCCCCTACCATAATTACTCTCTCATTTGGTTCAAAAGTTCCTATACATTCGCTTAACATCTCCCAAAATCTTTCTCTCTCCTCTACACTCCTCTCTTCTCCAGGTGCATACACGCTTATTATGACCCACTTTTCGCATCCGACCCTTATTTTAATCCACATAATCCTTGAATTTACACATTCATAGTCCCTCTTTTCCTTCCATAACTGATCCTTCAACATTATTGCTACCCCTTCCTTAGTCTTCGATACTGACTTATCACATATTCTGAAGTTCAAGTGACAAGTTCCAATCCAGATGGAAACTCGCTAAGACTAAAGCTTTGCTTGCTTAGAAAGTCCAACTCTGATCATTCATAAAAAATCGGAATCATCATCTTTATTTCTCCCACTGAAATCCACGCACATTCGACAGACGTCCAATTTTATTCATAACTTCGCATCATCTCTTTTTATAGATAATAGCAATTAAACCATTTATAAATATTTTTTTTTTTTAGTAATATATATATATATATATATATATATATATATATATATATATATATATACGCACACAAACATTATCTCTCAGTCCACGTTCACAGCAAGATTCGAACCTACACACTCTACATCAAAGTACTTAGTACTTGCCACTCAGCCAGAACCACTGGCTAAATAGCTTAAGTACTATGTACTTTGATGCACTCTGCATCAAAGTACATAGTACTTACGCTATTCATTATAAAAATACGTACTCCAGCTAAAAGCATTTGTACTGTGCAACTCTCATTCACTCCCTCGACTCGGGTCTCTAACCAAATTGTCTAAAACTGATCGGGTTAACTGATCAGCACTGAGAAAGTTATTTGTGTATGGGTACAGTGAGGACCCTGGCAGAAAGGATGACATTGAGCTGGTATGTTAAAATCTTCTTGGACTCTTTATATTTATAATCTGTTTAATGAAAATTACCTGCTATCATTTCCTGCTTACTGGATGAATAGAGAAAAAATATGCATGTATTCCTAATTTAGGGATAAATTTAATCTATTTAATGACCCACTTGCTGTCAATTGCATTTTATTAGCAAACTTTACTCAAAGCAGTAAATGAATAGAAAGCACATACGTTGTCCATTGCACTTAAAACCTCTTATCAAACTCATCTCATTTAAGATTATATTAAGTTTTATAATTTGTTTTATATAGTTTTGTGTATCTGGGCTATAAAACCTTTACACTAATATTTTTCTTACCTTACATTAAACTCGTTAGTCAGCTTGTAAAGATTTATGGATATATCGATAAATATTTCTTATTAGTTCTCTTGAACACTTAAGAACAACACTACCATAATGGGAATTTAAATACAATTTCACTGTATATACACTGACAGACATACACCTCTTGGTGTATATACATTAAAAGACATATTCCTTTTACTGAACATACATTGTGACTAACCTCATCCTGCAATTCCAATGTAAAAAGAGAAGACTTTTTAATAATGTTTTATGCATTTTTTTACGACACAACTCATCATTCAGTAAAGTGGGTTGATCCAAAATGGAGACATTCATCATTCATATGTGTGCTAGAAGTGTGCACACATCACTGTCAAAATTACCCTCCGAATTGTAAAGTAACATCTCTCCACGCTGTGCTGCCCACCTCCAGGACTCAAGTCTGGCTCACAGATTTCTCTATAATCCTTCAAAAATGTTTCATTGTGTTCACTCTGATCCATTATGCTCAACCACTCATGAACTCTCAAGCCCCTTCCACTTGAAACCTTCTTCACGTCCTCCCTTCAAGCCTTCCACTTGAAACCTTCTTCACGTCCTCCCTTCAAGCCTTCCACTTGAAACCTTCTTCACGTCCTCCCTTCAAGCCTTCCACTTGAAACCTTCTTCACGTCCTTCCTTCAAGCCTTCCACTTGAAACCTTCTTCACGTCCTTCCTTCAAGCCTTCCTCAGACAACTTCACTTTCCCTTGCTTCCTATACTGCTTCATACTCATTAAGTGCCCTAATCACCTCACTCTTCCGTATCCTCCATAATACCTTTCGTTACCCTACATCCTCTTGTTATTTAAGGGAGACAAACTATTTTAAAAATATTTACTCCATAAATTGCTCTCTCACATGACATTTTCAATGCGTTTAACTTCCTCTTCGTTGAATCATTTAAATTATTAATATTATATTTTAGCGGGAAGTATAAAACCCAAAGGGAAGTGGGAGGTAATTAAATTAAGTCCAAATAAATAGAGAGTAATTCTAATTCTTCGGATCAAGAGCCTCTCAGCAGCGTCTGCAACATTTAAAACTCGTCTCAAACCCAAACACAGAGTTATTACCATTAATCTCTTTGTTTACTTTACAGTCTTCGCCTCCATAGATAAACATCATTCTCTCAAACCATACTACATATGGGGATCGAACCCGCGGTCAGAGAGTCTCAAAACCGTAGTACGGTTTGTTTACAATCGTGTCATTACGATTTCGTGAATTATTCTCTCCAAATACCTCATCTTTCACCCACATGTCTCGCCACACGCCCACTCCCACATATGGAAGAATACACAAGAAATTAGGCGTTTTTAAGTCCTTGTCTCATCATCTACAATACAGACAGTATAGCCAGATACAGTTCTTAGATGCTCTACAATACGGACAGTATAGCCAGATACAGTTCTTAGATGCTCTATCTGAAATGTTTTGATGATAAGAATTACTGCATATGAGATTTAACACTTAAATTTATATAAGCGGGAAAACAAGAGGGAATTTTTCTAGGAAGGTTCAGAATTATTATTACACATTCAGTGACTATGAATTCCTTCAGATTTTTTACAAAAAAATAACCCCTCAGAGAAGGGTGAATTGTTGTTGGTGAAAGGCTCTTTATCCAAGGAAGTGGAGCTACTCTTCCTTTCCTTAGATCGAGAATAAGTTCTTCCCATTTCCTTGGCGCTGTACAGCTTCTTCAAAAATTAAATATATTTTTCATTTAGTGACTGTTTTGATCTTTAATGGGAGATCATTGATGCTGGTGAAGGGCTCTTGATCAAAGAAACTGGAGCTATTTTCCCGTCTTCGGATAAAACCTGATTTCCTCCCATCATGGAAGTGCTATATAACCCCCACGGGTATACAGCGCTTCAACTAATTTTAATAAAAGTTAATAATTTTGATTTCCTATGAGTTTAGTTCTCTCAATAACAACTTTCATGCGGTAATTCATGTAGTTTCCTCGGTAGATGTCATGTAGTTTCCTCGGTAGATGTCATGTAGTTTCCTCGGTAGATGTCATGTAGTTTCCTCGGTAGATGTCATGGAGTTTCCTCGGTAGATGTCATGGAGTTTCCTCGGTAGATGTCATGTAGTTTCTTCGGTAGATGTCATGTAGTTTCCTCGGTAGATGTCATGTAGTTTCCTCGGTAGATGTCATGTAGTTTCCTCGGTAGATGTAAGTCTCAGTTGATGCTCATTCACATTATAATTCACAGATCCATGCATACAAATTTATAAATCTCAGTGTAGGTTAAGAGGCTGAAGTCTTTAAGATTTGCTTGAATATTATAAAAATGGCTGCTCTCGCTCTCCACATTTAATATTTATGGAACACAGAACAATATCTGTTAAGCTTTCCATGTACTGAATTTTGTTTTGTTTGCAACCTATACTGATCGAGCCAACTGTCTTGAGTTGTTGTGATATACACAATGAGTTGCAAGTTATACAACAGGGCAGTGTTGTTTTTGTTCCAATAATAAATTAATTAGATAAAACTTGAAGATCCAATCAAGTGTCAGAAAATGGTCATCACGACCAGTTTCTGACACATTTCTGCAAGGTAAACCAAATTATAATGCTGGCTTACACAGTGAGCTGTGACCTAAGACCAGACTACTGGTATTGGGTCACACTTCACTTTCTTTGTGGTGGTTCATGAGCGGTGTGTTTACTGTGACCAGTTCGTTTTCTTGATGTAAAGTAAGTGGGGTCATCGGCTGCCCTTGAAATCCGTGTGGGGGAAGAGTGGGCAAGGTGTAGGCGAAATTATCCAGATCTCCAACAATAGGCACTTGAGGACACATGGATCCCACCACCATATTGCTTGCACAGCACATCCTACTACTCATTCCCGCTAAACTGAAATCCTCTGACTGACCCATAATATCTGTACCTGCGCCAACCACACTGCTACCAAGGCTGTTTCCTATCAGGCCACCTGCAGAACCCAGGACAAGTCTGCTGCTGCCAGCTCTGTTCACAGGAACAACGCCCATAGTCATAGGGGAACCTGGCATGGGATTGTCTATCTGGGCATATATAGTGGGCTCTGTCTTGCGGCGAGAGAAGGTGGCACTGGGGTAGTGACGGCCGCTGTGAGGGAACGATAACTCAGCATAATTCACCTCCAGATTCTGTGTCGGAGACAAAGAAAAAAAAGAAAAAAATGTTAGTGTCAATCATTAGACAATAGTTAATGATATTTCAAAAAAACTATAAGAACACAATTTCCCATATATATATATATATATATATATATATAAAATATATATATATATATATATATATATATATATATATATATATATATATGTCGTGCCGATTAGGTAAAACTGGTCAATTAGCAAGAACTCATCTAAAATTAAGTCCTTTCTAAAATTTTCTCTTATACGTTTAAAGATATATTTTTTTCATTTATGTTAATGTTAGAATTTATAATTTTGTACCAAGAGAAACTTTGAAAACCTACCTAACCTTATTACAACAAGCGCAATATAATTTAGCCTAACCCAACTAAGTATATTTTAGATACGTTAACATAAATTTAATAATAAACAAACACAATGAAATATATTTTTTTCGTTATGTTCAGAATGATTTTGGCGAAATTATTGCATACACAAATTTTCGCTTGTCTTATATGGCAAGGTGAGCGTTGCTATTTAAGCCAAAATCGCCAGTTTTACCTAATCGGCACGACGATATATATATATATATATATATATATATATATATATATATATATATATATTTATATATATATTGGAACCTCGGTTCTCGAACAGCTCCGTACTCAAACAATTCGGTACTCGAACGATCGATAAAAAATCGCTCTGGTAGTCGACCTTTTGCTCGGCACTCGACCAAACAAGACCTGCCAGAACATGTGCGTCAGTCTCCCAGCAGCTGTCGCTCAATCCAAAACTCCGCTGATCTTCACTGTAAACTAGTTCGTGTTCTTCGCATTTTTGGGTGTTTTTTTTTTATATTATTTGTATAAATAAGTCACCATTTGCCTAAGAAGATTAGTGATAATAGTCAGCCAAAAATAAAATTGGTTAGAATGTGTTTGCCCTGAAGTAAACACCTCCTTCGCCTCTCCATATAATATATGCCTTTTATTATTTTCGACTTCTTTATTGTGCTTCTACGTTATCTATCGTGTTTCTGATACTGAATGCTCCTTCTGCTGGCCCCTCCCTCTCTCTTATATAGCTCCTCCCACTTCTGCTGGCCTCTTCCTCTCTCTCCTACAGCTCCTTCCACTTCAGGCCCCTCTTGTATTACGCTTGCTTACTATTTTGAATTTTTATTCACACACAAAAAAAGAAGATTTACTGTTACGCAGACTACTGCATTATTGAAAAAATGGTATTCATAATATCAGCGCATTTATGAAAGCATATTAGACCCACCAGTTGACGTGTATTGGATGCGTAACATGATTTGTTTTCTCTTGAACATCAGCAAAAATCGAACATTTCCACAACTTTGAGCTCAATTTCAAGGTACTTTCATTCTGTTAACCATTGAAAATCATCTCTATTTCTGTAATATATCTTTCAGTCTATCAAATGAGACCAAGAAAACGAGAATACACACAAAATCGCTGTAAGTGTATTTTGGGTGGTCTGAAACGGATTAATCAAATTTACATTATTCCTTATGGGAAAAATTCGTTCGATCTGGAACGAATTAAGGTTGAGTACCGAGGTTCCACTGTAAAGAGGGAACATAAATGTATAAATTCAAGGATTATGTGGAGTAAAATAAAGGTTGGATGTGAAAAGTGGGTTATAGTAAGTGTTTATGCACCTGGAGAAGAGAGAAGTGTAGAGGAGAGAGAGAGATTTTGGGAAATGTTGAGTGAGTGTGTGGGGAGTTTTGAACCAAGTGAGAGAGTAATTGTGGTTGGGGATCTCAATGCTAAAGTGGGTAAAAATGTTGTGGAGGGAGTAGTAGGTAAATTTAGGGTGCCAGGGGTAAATGTAAATGGGGAACCATTAATTGAGCTATGTGTAGAAAGAGGTTTTGTAATAAGTAATACATATTTTATGAAAAAGAGGATAAATAAATATACAAGGTATGATATAACACGTAAGGAAAGTAGTTTATTAGATTATGTATTGGTGGATAAAAGGTTTATGGGTAGGCTTCAGGATGTACATGTTTATAGAGGGGCAACGGATAAATCGGATCATTATTTAGAAGGGAATGTACGAAAGTATAGTGGTACCAACACTCTTATATGGGTGTGAAGCATGGGTTGCAAATGCTGCAGCGAAGATGAGGCTGGAGGCAGTGGAGATGTCCTGTCTAAGGGAAATGTGTGGTGTAAATATTATGCAGAAAATTCGGAATGTGGAAATTAGGAGAAGGTGTGGAGTTACTAAAAGTATTTGTCAGAGGGCTGAAGAGGGGTTGTTGAGGTGGTTTGGTCATTTAGAGAGAATGGATCAAAGTAGAATGACTTGGAGAGCGTATAAATCTGTAGGGAAAGGAAGGCGGGGTAGGGGTCGTCCTCCTCGAAAAGGTTGGAGGGAGGGGGTAAAGGAGGTTTTGTGGGCGAGGGGCTTGGACTTCCAGCAAGCATGTGTGAGCGTGTTTGATAGGAGTGAATGGAGACGAATGGTTTTTGGGACCTGACGAGATGTTGGAGTGTGAGCAAGGTAACATTTTGTGAAGGGATTCAGGGAAACCAGTTAATTGATTTAGTTGGACTTGAATCCTGGAAATGGGAAGTACAATGCCTGCACTGAAAAGGAGGGGTCTGGGATAGTAACAGCTGGGAGGGACTATTCTCAGCTGTCGTGTCTGAGCGCCTCTGCAAAGACAGTGATTATGTATGAGTGTGGTGAAATTGTTGAATGATGATGAAAGTATTTTCTTTTTGGGGAATTTCTTTCTTTTTGGGTCACCCTGCCTCGGTGGGAAACGGCTGACTTGTTGAAAAATGCAACACGTTTCCTTAAAGAACTGGGTTCCAGACTCATCGACACCACCAGGGACCCAAGGGCAGCCACGTTCATGTTCCAGCGTCTCAGCGTGGCCATCCAGAGGGGAAACGCATGCTGCATACTTTGCTCGCGTCCGGCTTCGGAGGAACTGGAGGAGATTCATAATCTTTGACATATTGTACCATTGTATTCATGTTTGTGTTTTCTATAAATGTATTCTGTCTATTAATAAAGCATTTATATATATATATATATATATATATATATATATATATATATATATATATATATATATATATATATATATATATATATATATATATATATATGTCGTGCCGATTAGGTAAAACTGGTCAATTAGCAAGAACTCATCTAAAATTAAGTCCTTTCTAAAATTTTCTCTATACGTTTAAAGATATATTTTTTTCATTTATGTTAATGTAAGAATTTATAATTTTGTACCAGAGAAACTTTGAAACCTACCTAACCTTATTACAACAAGGGCAATTTAATTTAGCCTAACCTAACTAAAAATATTTTAGATACGTTAACATTAATTTAATAATAAACAAACACAATGAAATATATTTTTTCGTTATGTTCAGAATGATTTTGGCGAAATTATTGCATACACAAATTTTCGCTTGTCTTATATGGCAAGATGAGCGTTGCTATTTAAGCCAAAATCGCAAGTTTTACCTAATCGGCACGACATATATATATATATATATATATATATATATATATATATATATGTCGTGCCGATTAGGTAAAACTTATTTGAAGAACTCATTTAAATTACAGTCCTTTGCAAAATTTCATAGTTTACAAGATAAATATTTATGTATGATTTATAATTTGTACCAAAAATCATTTGAACTACTAACCTAAAACAAGCAATTTATTGTAGTTATAGTTTTGATACGTTAACATTAATTTAATAATACAAACAAATATATTTAGTTAGAGTTAGGCTAAATTAAATGCTTTGTAAAAGTTGGATAGGTTAGATACGTTAACATTAATTTAATAATAAGCAAACACAATGAAATATATTTTTTTCGTTATGTTCAGAATGATTTGGGCAAATTATTGCATACAAATTTTCGCTTGTCTTATATGAAGATGGCGTTGCTATTTAAGTAAAATCTGAAGTTTACCTTAATCAGCACACATATATATATATATATATATATATATATATATATATATATATATATATGTCGTGCCGATTAGTAAACTGGTCAATTAGCAAGAACTCATTTAAAATTAAGTCCTTTCTAAAATTTTCTCTATACGTTTAAAGATATATTTTTCATTTATGTTAATGTAAGAATTTATAATTTTGTACCAAGAGAAACTTTGAAAACCTACCTAACCTTATTACAACAAGCACAATTTAATTTAGAATAACCCAACTAAATATATTTTAGATACGTTAACATTAATTTAATAATAAACAAACACAATGAAATATTTTTTTTTTCGTTATGTTCAGAATGATTTTGGCGAAATTATTGCATACACAAATTTTCACTTGTCTTATATGGCAAGAAGAGCGTTGCTATTTAAGCCAAAATCGCAAGTTTTACCTAATCGGCACGACATATATATATATATGATATATATATATATATATATATATATATAATATATATATATATATATATATATATATATATATATATATATATATAACAGCTATGATTAACATCGACTGGCATAATGAGTTAGAAACATATACAGATACTAATGAATGCATCAAGAATTTCCTTAAAAAAACCACAACCTCTATAACAAACATTGCCCTAAAAACTATACAGATCACAGCTAAGAGACTTTACAGTCCCTGGCTAACACCCAGCATCCTTAAATCTATTAACAAAAGGCACCAATATGGAAAACAGTACAGAAGGGGTCAAATAACCAGAGAACAATCCAAACGCTACTCGTCAAACCTTACCAGCCTGATAAGAAGATCAAAAAAATTGTATTATGAGAACAGACTACATGACATAAAAGGTGATATGAAAAAGACCTTTAAAATCCTATCTGAAAATCTAAGAAATAAAAAGATATCCAAGAACAAAACCATCAAATTAACAAAATCAGATGAACCCCTACTCTCACCAACTGAGACAGCAAACTGACTTAATGTTTTCTTCTCCACCATAGGAAATAATCTAGCGAGTAAAATCCCAAGCTCGAACACCCGTCCATCAGACTACCTCACAAACACCTATCCGAATACACTATTCTTAGCACCTACCAACCCAATAGAAGTCTCGCTCATCATCAACACCCTTAAAAATAAGGCAGGAAACATAAACAGCTTACCACCTTTTATGTACAAAAAAAGCTTCTCAGGTACTGTCACCTATTATTGCAACACTCTTCAACAAATCCATTGAAGCCTCTACCTTCCCATCAATTCTCAAAACAGCAAGGGTCACCCCGATCCACAAAGGAGGTGATCAAGCAGACTTGAATAATTATAGACCAATATCTAACTTAACTCTGCTTTCTAAAATCTTTGAAAAATTAATTCATAGGCAGATCTATTCCTACCTCGTCTCCCACAACGTACCCAAGCCCTGTCAGTTTGGATACAGGAGTAGTAAGAGTACAAATGATGCTATTATACACATGCTAGAGCTAATATATACTGCACTTGAGAAGAAAGAAGTCCCACTAGGAATCTTCATTGATTTACGCAAAGCTTTCCATAAGCGTCTCGAAGTATGGCAGGCAATAATACGTCTGCATTAGACGGGTAGATAGCTCAAACAAGCACCTCAATACACACAGTGTTTATCTGCCTCCGGTACGTTGCCGACATTTTGAAACTAAAGGTTGTGTCCACTGTCCACCAGAGACCCCTGCCAGCACACCTGCTCACAACCAAGGTCTGGCAGCGAATATGCAGACTCGCCCGTTATTTGTATGTTATGCAGTTTTTAATCGATTATTAAAACGTTCAAACCAACCATGACCCTTTTTTTTTTACATCTTCAAATAAATTTAAAGCTTTCCTTTGTATGGCCATTAGTGAACGTGGAGAGTTACACCGATGCATGTCCTCCATCCTGATATTTAAAAGCCTTTCCATATTTTTCATTCCAATAATCCTATCCTCGCCGTATAATCCTAAGGGTTTAGCTCTCCCCATGATTATAATTATGTAAATACTATCCTCGCCAGCCAAATAAGAAGAACTGTTAAAGACAACTAAATACTTCGATAAATTATAGACTAGCTAGCTGGGAGAGTTGTCAAGTGTTGTAAGATGGCTACCACCATGAAGATCTGTGTAGTCTGTAGAAAGGGTAAGGAACGAAAGCAGGTCTGGATTGCTTGCAATCTCTGTGGTCAATGGTCCCTTGGTATGTGCAGGGATTTTAAACCAGCAACCACACTTGACATAAACTAAGAGAGATGTTTTTGGGTCTGCCCAAACGAGACACACCTGTATGAGAAAATTACATCTATATTAAAAGACAAGAACACCAATAAAAGTTCCTCCTTGGAAGACATGTCAACATGGTATGACAGCTGGGAAAATAAGATGGTTTGGACGGGGCTGTCTTGGACGACATTGCTTCTGAGGGTGCTAGTGTTGTCCTGGAGGAAAGTGCTACTGAGGGTGCTAGTGTCGTCCTGGAGGACAGTGAACCAAAAGGAGATATTGGCCCTGATGATGAAACAAGTAAAAACAACGATATTCAACACATTGAGGTACAAAATAGCGATACTGTTAGAGATGGAACAAAAGGGGACGATGCCTCAGGGAATAGTGTTGACACATTACCAGCAAAACCTGGTGGAAGCACTGATGTCCGTACAGGGAAGATAGATAGGGGGGAAACAGAAAAAAATGCACCAGCAGCGAACGCAGCTACAATCAATCCTAGCAAACAGAATTCCAATCTATGCAAATTCTATGCCTTGGGTATCTGCAGGCATGGTATATCTGGTAAAACAGGTGGGACATGCACCTTTGACCATACCAAAAAATGCCGCACCCACATGACAACAGGAGAGTGCAACTTCCCTTCCTGTAACTTATTTCACCCAGAAATGTGTCACACATCAATCCATTAAAGAAAATGCTACAACGCATACTGCCAGGCACTTCATTTAAAGGGGACAAGAAGACACAGACCAGCCAGACTATGGGAAACAAAGGATGGGATCCATAACTTCTCCAAGGAAAGAGTTTTTAGGGCCAGGAGGGAAAAAAAGACTGGAAAGAAATGACAGTAATTCTACACCAACTGAAAACACTTCTGGTGCAGAGGCTCCAGAACAACAGATATTAGAGCCACAAAACAAAACCCCCCTAAATTCCACCAATATAACGACATTTGTCTTTGCAAACATACAGGGTCTAAAGCCGTCAAAAAACAACAAAATTCCTTACATCAAGGGACTGCTCACTGAGTCAAATGCGGTGTTTGCAGCATTCACAGAGACCCACATAAAGGATCATTATGACAACGAAATATGGATCCCAGGTTATAACCTATTCAGATGCGACAAACTAAACAGGCAACAAGAGGGAATGGGGTTGGCCTGTACGTCACAGAGTCGTTCATTTGCTCAGAACTATTTAACACCTCAAATGATGTAGTTGAAGTTTTAGAGGTAAAGACTGAAAACCAAAACGTTGTCATTGTGGTGGTATACAAGCCTCCAGATGCAACTTCCCAGCAATTCCGGGAGCAGCTAATGAAAATTGACCACTGTCTGGAAAATCTCCCAACTAATGCCCCAAACATCTTACTAAAATGGAGGAGTATAGCAAACAATGCTTTAGCAGAGATCACCCTGACCTTTTCCCATTACCCATCGACACACACTACCCCCCCATCCTCCTCCCATGCCATTAACTGAAATGGACTTGTCAACCAACTGCACATTCTCTTGGGTACCATCACCCATAGGGACCTCCCTCAGAGGGCTGTCTAGCAATCCCCCCAACACTTCCTGTAATTGTACATCTAAAATCACATCTAGAGTACCTGCACCTGCTTGCTCACCAGATTCCACAACTATTGTATCTTGCGAAACAGCCGGCAGAGTCAGACACGACTCCTCATCAGTATCTACCATATCACTCCAATTGCCCACCGGGGCCACAGCCACACATGAGGCTACAACACTCACCTCATCATCCTGTGCCCTCACTACATCCCTGTCCACAGGTTGTCGGTCAATCCTCTTTTCGCACACATTAGCCACATGATCAAACGCACCACAAATCCTGCAAGTTCTGTGCTGTCCTGCATAAGTCACATACACCTGAGTGCGAAAGGCATCCATGACCACATACAATGGTATGGGCCTTCGTAGGGTCATCTTCAGGCTGAAATATCCTTCCGGCAAACCCTCATGTGGTCCTCAGACCACTGTCCCACGGTAGCTGAGTGAATGATGCCATAATCCTGAAACACCTCCCGGATGTCCATATCGTCAGCCTCAAAAGGCACATTCCTTAACCGTATCCACGTGTACTACTTAGATTTGTCTTTTAAACGCACCTCATCCCTAGTTGATTATTACACTGTCGTCCTGGAAGCGGTTCACCATCCTCTCATACGCTGTAGTTGTTGCAAATTTCATGAATATCCTAGTAGCTCCGTTTAACGCAATGCCATAGAAGTCTTCATTAGCAATGCCATATGTATCACGGAGAATAGCAGGGAAGACAACAGCAGCGTTAGACGGATACACAGCTCCTCTGATAATGTCAATACAGACAGTGTTGACATGTCTCCTGCTAGCTGACACCATTTTGTAGAAAACCTTCCAACTTGTCAGGTCTCCACCAGAGGTCAGACAAAGTTAACTATCCCAAACAAGAGCTGGGAGGTGAATGACCCCTGATATTTTCGATATTAGCTAAATCGTTAATATCTTGCTTTATATGATTATTTGCCTTAGCTATATTATTAGGAAGGATGTAACAATTTACACTTTGTGCTCATTGTTTGAGAGTTGAGTGACTGCCCACTTGGCTAACAACCTTGGTAACTAGCACTTCGCTTGTTATACTGTCGGCTTCTCTGGAGTGCTGGGCAGTAGCTGGGAGAGGCATGTGACCAGTGGCATGATCACCTGAGTTTGGAGACTGTCTTGCTTCCCTTGCTAGTTCTCTCCTCTGCTGACCATGGTTGTTTAGACTGTTTTGGGAGAGTATGTTTTCTGTGGTGAGACAAAACATACTTCTCTGTGTAACTCTGTTCACAGAACATAGTCTAGACGTTGTGATTTTCGACGTTTTACTGAGGTTGTTTGTCACACTGACACTTTGTTAACTCAGGTCCTGAGCTGTAGCTTCTGACTTAATTTGTTCTGGCATCTGTGCACCGTTGCAGTCGGGGAAATTGGTTATGCCTTTTATGGAGTATCTGTTGAAGGTCCCCAGTTAGGATCGTTATTTTATCTCCTTGTCCCTGACGCTGTGCCGCTGCTGCTTGTTATATTGCTGTTTGGCGAATCGCTCGTTTTACTGTTCAAGCAAGTTGTTTTGAATGCCAGTTTGGTAAAGAAGTTAGTTTATGTGATGATGTTTAGTCAGTCACTGTTTAAGTCGAGTCGAGGCTTGAGACACAACGAGCTACACACACACACACACACACACACACACACACTTGTATATATTAGTATTGTTTTATATTTGCTGACAATATACCTGACGGTACTTAAGAGCCATTAAGATATAATGTGTCTTCAGCACAATAATACTGTATATGAGAGAAGTGTAGGAGCAAACATCCTAATTAACATCCTAAGATACTATTAAATTATAACGGATAACTGGAGCAGAATACTAACTATTGTTACAAAAACCCAGTAACAGGCTGAATGCTAGAGGGACAGACCTTTCTAGTATTCACTGGATATGTCTATTTTTAATAGATATCGCGTTTTTTGTAACAATAGTAGTGATGGTATAGTGATGGTGCTGTAGTGACGGTGTCTTGTTCGTGGTGTGATGATGGTAGTGGTGTGGTTATGGCAGTGAAGTGTGGTGTGGTGATGGTGGTGGTGAT
Source organism: Cherax destructor (assembly GCA_009830355.1). Taxonomy (NCBI): domain Eukaryota; kingdom Metazoa; phylum Arthropoda; class Malacostraca; order Decapoda; family Parastacidae; genus Cherax; species Cherax destructor. Next base: position 20,955 of record WNWK01008767.1, read on the forward strand.
GGTAGTAGTGTGCTGATGGTATTGAAGTGGTAATGTTATTGGTGTGGTGATTTTAGTAGTGTGGTTATGGTAGTGATGTGGTGATGGTGGTAGTGCGGTGATGGTGGTGGTGCTGTGATGGTGGTGGTGTTAGTGATGTTGTAGTGTTGGGGATGGTAATGTTGTAGTGGGCTCTGGTGGTCTGGTGGCTAAAGCTCTCGCTTCACACAGCGAGGGTCTGGGTTCGATTCCCAGCCAGGGCAGAAACATTGGGCGTGTTTCTTTACACCTGTTGTCTATGTTCCACATCAGTAAAATTTGTACCTGGGTGTTAGTTGACTGGTGTGAGTCGCATCCTAGGACACTGACCTAATCTGCCCGAAATGCTCAGCATAACAAGGGACTTTCTATATAGTAGTATGTCACTGATGTCAGCTAGGCCTGTATACCATGTACTTATAGTAAATTAACAGTGTGGCGATGGTGGTTTGCGGTAATGGTGGTGTAGCATGCAAAGAGCATGTTACAATTTATTCGACGTATGTCACACTCCCACATAGGCTGCCTCTAAACCAGCGAACCGGGTGCTAAGGGTTTAACGATTGATAGGGTACCCGTCGTTAAATCAGAACTTTGATCCACTGACCAGTCACAGGCAAGCCCGCCAAAGCTGAAGCAATGTGGTTCACATGCGTCATTGTGAGGGAAAAGTCCATAGATAGGAGTGATGAAAGTGTGAAGGTATGTAGAGTGATGGTTGAATGGTAGTTTGCTTGTTGAGGTGGGGTGAGTGTCTCGCTGCTGCTATACCCCCTTCCCCCTTTCCACCCGGTGAGAGGTGTAATGCTGGGCTCCGGCCACCGGTTGAAATCACTTGACTGACCACGCTCGATCTCACTGTAAGTACTTCACGGCTGCTCGTATCTTCATTATTTTATGTTTAAGAGCTTCACTCTATTTTGGAGCTTCAGTCATGTTTAACAACATTCACTTCTGCTATGTCCTGCCTTGGTTTTTGGTAGAGTTAATTATTACAGTTTCGCCATTTCTTTTAAAGGCCTTATGCCTACTATGTAAATTAATGCTAGAGTGGTGAGTAATTATTGTGGTTTCATTCACAGTCCTCTGTGTCCGCACGGATCATCGGATTCAAGGCTGAGTGGGGGGGCCGGCGTACTCACCAATTGAGAAACAGAGTTACTCCACCATTTCTGCACTACCACCAGTAGTACCTCAGTACACACTAGAAACATCAGGCAACTGGACGTCACTAGGGGACAACTTTCAACTGAGTCCCTGACATCATTGGTGACATTGTAACAGTTTGGAAGACTGTTGGATTTGTGGAAAACATCGAGGCAACAACAATACCAATACCACGGAGTCATCACCGGGATTCATTGCTTCAGTGTTAAGACCACAGCTGTAAATATTTAGCTTTGAATCATATATATATTTTTTGTTTTCATTTTTCATTTTTCTTGAATATAGGATTATTATAATCATATTTACGTATTTATTATTTAAATTTCATTCTATTAAAATAAAGTGTTTATTTTTCTTGTTATTAGTCTTTTTCTATTATCCTTTTCCTGAGAAGATTGGCGACAACCTTCACAATCATACATTGGTAGACTTGCCTACCTGCTGGTTGAGCACGGTGCTCTCTCTCTGGTTTCTGCTTTGCCATCTGTCACCATGGTGTACATTTATTATTTTTTCTGTACATATTGTACATAGGTTACATTCCTGTATACATTTGGTGATGGCAAATATACATTACAGCAAATATACATTACAGCAAATATACATTACGACCAAGTCTCACAGGCCATTCTTTACCTGTGTTCGTAATTGGTGGTAGTGTAATGGTGGTGGTGGTGTGGTCATGGTGGTGTTGGATTAGTGATGATGGTGCTTCTGGTGTAGTGATGTCGTCGTATGGTGATTGTAGTGGTGGTGTAGTGATGGTGATGGTGGTTTGTTGATGGTAGTGCTTTTATGATGGTATTGATGAGGTGATGGTGTTAGTGTAGTAATTGTAGTGGTGGTGTAATGATGGTGGTATTGAAGTAATGGTGGGGGTGTGGTGATGGTGGTGGTGATAGTGGGTGTAAATGTGGTGGAGGAAACAGGAGTATGATGATGGTGATGGGTTGAAGGTGCTGGATGTGGCGATAGTGATAATAAAGTTGGAGGAAGTTTTGGATATGATGGAGGAGGTGATGGTTTAGCTGGTGTTAATTGCTGGATCAATCGTTTGATGTTGGTATTGGTGGTTGCAGTGGTGGTGGTGGTGATGATGGTGGTGAAGGTAGTGGTGGTAGTGCTGAAGGTTCCGGTGTTGGAGGTTGTGGTGGTGTTAGTGGTAGAGGTTGTAGTGGTGGGTTTGGAGGAGATTGTGGAGGTGTTTGTTATTGTTCTGGTGGAGATTGTGGTGGTGGTGGATGTAGTGATATCGAGTTTTGTGGTGGGCTTGGCAACACTGTATCCATTGTTCAGTCAAGCATCTGGCAACACTAGAGTGTAGACAGTTGTAAAGTGGCTGCCGTACTGGGTGCGTTGTTGCTATAGTTCTCAACTAAATCTAGGGGTATTTATTGTTTATGTTTGTAAGTACTATTTGTTCATTATTTTCTTTTGTTGTTGCAGATATGTGCTATGGATTCTGTGTTCACTAAAGCCTAGAGATAAGGCCTGTGTTTCTAACACTACAGTGGAGATAGTGGTGGTAATGTTGAAGGTTCTGGTGGTGGATTATGGTGGTAGTACTGGAGGATGTAGTGGTGGTGGTCGGGGTTGTAGTGGTGATAGTGGAGGTTGTAGTTGTGGTGGAGGTGATAGGGGTAGTGGTGGTGGTTATGGCTCTGGTGGAGGTTGCAGTGCTGGTGGTAGAGGATGTGGTAGTGATCCTGGTTCTGGAGGTAGTGGTGAAGATTTGCTGGTGGAGGTATTGGTTGTGGTGTTGGTGGAGGTTGTGGTGTTGGTGGAGGTTGTGGTGGTGGTAGAGGATGTGGTGGTGGTGGAGGAGGATGTTGTGGTGGTAGATGTGGCATGCTAAGAGTACCCTACATTTTATTCGGTGAATATCACACAACCATATAGGTATGGCCCTCCAACCAGGAAACCAGATAAGAGTATAACTAGTGGAGCTCCCTTGTCATGCTAGCCTCTTGGTTCAACCAGCCGGTGACTTACCTCCAAGTCAAGTCACCCAGAGTTCTCACTGTGTTTCTTGCTTGCAAAATTGCTTTCTATATAGTCTGTATACATTGTAAATATACTTGCATGTGGTTTTGGTGAAGGAAATGTATACAAGTATATACTCACCACTGGCTTTTGTTTGTTCATCACTACGACCTTCGTTATGGTGCTACAAGCAGGTGTACAGCCTACGAGACTACACATGTTCTTAATAGTGGTGGTGTTGGTGGAGGTTATGATATGCAGTGGTGGTGGTGGAGGTTATACTAGTTGAGGTAGTTGTTGTGGTGGTGGTGATGGAGAAGCTGTCGTGAGGTATCAGTATCGATGGCTGTGGCGAAGCTGGTGGTGGTCGTCGTGGGTGTAGTAGTAATAATAATAATAATAATAGTAATATATTTCTAGCTGACATCAATGACATACTGCTATAGAGAAAGCCGCTTGTTATGCTGAGCATTTCGGGCAAATTAGGTCAGTTTTGTCCCAGGATGCGACCCACACCAGTCCACTAACACCCAGGTACCCATTTTATACTGATGGGTGAACAGGGACAGCAGGTGTCTTATGGAAACTCGTTCCTAATGTTTTCCAGCCGTACCGCAGATTCGAACTCCGGACCTCAGTGTGTGAGCTGAGTGCGCTAGCGATCGAGCTACATGACAGTGGCAGTGGTGGGGGCAAACACCATGGTGGTGTATGTGGTAGTGATGGAGGCACGGGGTGGTAGTGATGGTGTTGGTGGAGGTTTTAATTGTGGTGGTGGTGGTGGTTTTGGTGGAGGTTGTGGTAATGGTGGTGATTATTAAGTTGGTGTTAGTGGTGGAGAAAATGTGGAGGTGGTGAAGCTTGTGCTGGTGGTGCTGGAGGTTGAGGTGCTGGTAGTTGTGACAGAAGCGATGGAGGTGGAGGTGCTGGCGGTGGTGGCAGTGGCGGAGGTGGATATAGAGGTGGTTTTGATGGTAGTAATGGTGGTAGCTGTAGTGATGGAAGTTGTGGTGGTGTTGGTGGGGGTGGTGCTAGTGTTGGCGGTTGTGGTGAAGGTGGATGTTGCGCCTTCATAACAGAATGTAATAAATATTATTATATATATTCCTTTTTCATACAATTTTATATGGCTGATTTTTTCGATAATAGCTAAAACGAAAATTTCACGCATTATATTATTTGACTTATGTTATTAACTTATGTACATAGGTAGGATGTAATAATTACACCTCTCATTGTGCTCATTGGTGTAGAGTTTTGATTGGCTGCCTATGCTACTAACTACCTGCTTTTTTGTTTTGCAGTTCGTACCAGGCTCAAGCTACTACAAGTCACTCAATGTTGTAGGCTTCGCCTTGCATTGCAGTGACCAAATATTACATCAGTTTCAGGATGTGCTCTTATTATGGTAAGGTAAATGCTGTTTCCTCACCAGATGGACACCCCCTTCCAGGCATAGATCACTTTTTGGTGTGTCAGGAGCTTTGTATGTTAGCTGTTTAGATCTAATATGTGCATGCTATTAAATCCTACTTTCTAAGCTTGCTCAAGTCATCTCTGCCCCCACTGCTGAAGATGAATTGTTCAACTATCTTCTCTCACCTTTTGGTTTATGTAACGACGCCTCCTCCTTCAAATACCTGATGAATGAGTTAACTTACAACTTGGACGGAGTTGAAGCATACCTGAACGTCTTAGTGGTTTATAGGGACGACTGGGAACGACACTTGACATGTCTCAGAGCATTGTTTGAGAGATTGGCACACTATACCTTCACTGTGGCCTTGGGTAAGTGTAGTTTTTGGAAGGCCAAAATTACATATTTCGGTTCTTCCATATATCAATGTGAGGTTACTCCCACTGAGGCAAACGTTACTGCTGTCTCAGCCTTTCTAGTGCCGCAAGATAAGGAGTCCAAGGATTTCTTGGTTTTGGCTGGTTGTTACATCCATTTATGCAATAACAAAGTTAGGTGTCTTTGGACTCGGGATTGTTCAGTGCCATTTGCCAGGTTGAAGCGCTTGCTTTCCTCTGCTCTGTCTTGAGGAGCACTAACTTTATCCAACTTTTTTTCTTATAGATGCGAGCGGTTATGCAGTGGGTGCTGTGTTTCTACAGAAGTCGTCAACCACTGACAGACTCCATCCTATATGTTACCTTTTCACTAATCTCAAACGTCCCCAGAAAAACTTTGCCATGATTAAGAAAGAGGCGTTAGCATTTTGACATATATTTGGGAACTATACAATTTAAAAATACTGCATTTAAAGACCACAACCCTATAACCTAAATTAATACAATGAAATCAGTAAATGCTTGGATAATGTGATGGGCTCCATGTATCCATCTTTATGCTATTAGTATTAATCATATCAGTGTTTGTTATAATGTCATAGCAGAACAGACACACTCTTGCTACAAAATGTGACATCCATAAAGAATAAACATCCCCAGAGAGATGTTTATACTTTATGGATTCACCATCAGATGACTCTTGCTGTCTTGACACTCGTCTCAACTATGAAACAAACTGGCAGGTAGTTGGCCGGGATGGGGACGCCAGTCAAAACTCTCCTTCAAGGAGCACAGCACGAGGTGTAGTTGCTACATCCTACATACAAGGAGCACAGCACGAGGTGTAGTTGCTACATCCTACATACAAGGAGCACAGCAGAGTGGTTGCTCATCTATACAAGGAGCACAGCACGAGGTGTAGTTGCTACATCCTACATACAAGGAGCACAGCACGAGGTGTAGTTGCTACATCCTACATACAAGGAGCACAGCACGAGGTGTAGTTGCTACATCCTACATACAAGGAGCACAGCACGAGGTGTAGTTGCTACATCCTACATACATTAGCTACATATGCAGGTCAAATAATAATATAAAGCAGGTAATTTTCGTTTTAGCCATTAATAAAAAATCAGCAAAATTAAATTATATGAAAAAATATATATACATAATAATAATGGTGTCCTTTTTCTGAGGACGCTCAATGGTCGTGGTCGCTGAGGTGGTGGTAGTGACGATGGTGGTAGTGGTGGCGGCAGTGGTGCTGGTAGTAGTGGTGGCTGTGGTAGTAGTGGTGGGGGTGGCAGTGGTGATGGTTGTGGTAGTGGTGGTGGAAGTGATGGTGATGATAATTGTGGCATAGGTGGTGGTGGCGTTGATGGTGGTGGTAGTGATGGTAGTGGTGGTGGCGTGGAGGGTGGTGGTGGGGGCATGGATGGTGGTGGTAGTGTAAGTGGTGGTGGTGGTGGTAGCAGTGGTAGTGGTGATGTTAGCGGCAATGGTGGTAGTTTCAGTGATAGTGGTGGTGATAGTGATGGTGGTGGAAGTGATGGTGACGATGGTGGTGGGGAAGACAGTGGCAGTGGTGATGGTGGTGAAGGTAGTGGCAGTGGTGATGGTGGTGATAGTTACTGGGATGGAGGTGGTGATGGTTATGGTGGTGGTGGATTTGGATGTAGTGGTGGTGGTATTGTTTAGTGGTGTTGTGGTGCTGTTTGTGTTGGTTATAGTGGTAGTTGTGGTGGTGTTGGTTATAGTGTTGATGGTGGTAGTGGTGGTTTTGATAGTGTTGGTTATAGCGGTGGTGGTTGTGGTGGTGTTGGTTATAGCGGTGGTAGTGGTGGTGTTGGTTATAGTGGTAGTGTTGGTGGAAGTGGTGGTGTTGGTGGTGGTGTTGGTGGTGATCATGGTAAGACGTGGAGGGAGACACGAGGTAAGACGTCAGCAGGTGACCTACACAGATGTCCACCTACATTATTTCAATCAAGGTATCCTCCTTCCCTACGCTCCCTCCCTCAGCATCAATCAATGTATCCTCCTTCCCTACGCTCCTTCCCTCAGCATCAATCAAGGTATCCTCCTCCCCTACGCTCCCTCCCTCAGCATCAATCAAGGTATCCTCCTCCCCTACGCTCCCTCCCTCAGCATCAATCAAGGTATCCTCCTCCCCTACGCTCCCTCCCTCAGCATCAATCAAGGTATCCTCCTCCCCTACGCTCCCTCCCTCAGCATCAATCAAGGTATCCTCTTTCCCTACGCTCCCTCCCTCAGCATCAATCAATGTATCTTTCTACCCCTACGCTCCCTCCCTCAGCATCAATCAAGGTATCCTCTTTCCCTACGCTCCCTCCCTCAGCATCAATCAATGTATCTTCCTCCCCTACGCTCCCTCCCTCAGCATCAATCAATGTATCTTCCTCCCCTACGCTCCCTCCCTCAGCATCAATCAAGGTATCCTCTTTCCCTACGCTCCCTCCCTCAGCATCAATCAATGTATCTTCCTCCCCTACGCTCCCTCCCTCAGCATCAATCAAGGTATCTCACTTTCCAAATTACTCTCTTGCCCTTCTTTAGCCTCTTCTGTCTCCACTGCTCTTCCTTCAAAACTTACCTCGGACATAAGTTTTAAGCCTTCAAATTGGTGGTTGCCATTCGTCAGGAATTTGCAACTTTCCATTAGTCATGAGTCAGCTTTCCCCTCCGTCAGGGTGGTGTTGTTGTGTCTCCAAAAAGTAATCATAGGTAACTTGTGAGTTTCATACAATAACTGTTGATGTATACTGCGTGTGTTACCATCATATGGCTATTATGTAGAATGGTTTAGCTGCACATTGTAGATGATACTACCATGTAAATATTATAATGAATTATTTACCCGAGCAATGTGGAGTATTCTCACAATGTATTTCTAATGTACGACTCTACCCAGTTTTGTTTTTATGAATAGAAGTTTATATAATATTTATTGCTTTCTTTTGACTTCAGCCTAGTCCATCCAACCTTAGACTGACCTGAGGATTGGTTGTTGATATGGATGAAGGCGTCCTGGAATAAGTGCCGCAAACATTGCTCTCATAAGGGACTGACGTACAGATATGGACGCTGTGGAATCCACCTTCCTCTGGAGTAGTGGGACTTTGGTTCTCTGTCTCACTGTTGCCTGAACATGAAAAATCAAACAAATCATAACTGACAATTTTAGTGACAAAGAATTAAAAAAAATCAGTTTGTTGTTATGTAACAACTATATCAATTATCGTTACAATAATTTCATAATTTTAATATAAAAACAAGTGATATTATAATATTTTTAACACTGACTTAGACCTGGTATCATTTCATAATACAAATGGTCTCTTAACTACTTATAAAACAATCAGAAATAAAAGAGACCCATAATCCAAGTGTTTTATAAAGAGTTTCACCGATATAAATACAAGTTTCCTTGTTTAAATAAAACTAGCTTAAAACAGACTGAAGTTTAGAATTTGTAAAATAAGGATTGATTCATAAATACGCTTCTTTGAATGAAGATAATTAATCATTAGTTCGCATGCATTCATCACAATAATTATGATGTTTGATGTCATCTACATGACAGAACATTATGATGTTTGATGTCATCTACATGACATGCTATTCTCCTTTATAACGTCCATTATTTTTTTATAAATATGCTTCATAAAGTTCACTCTATTTTTAATATTACATTTCTAAATAGTTACTTTAGGATTACGTTGACTTCTAGCTTGTTGAAAGTAATTGTGTTAGTGTGTGAATTTTTTGTTTATATTTTAACACAGTTCTGTATATTTTTATAAATTGATTTCATTTGAGAATGACCCTGTGGTATGATGGAATGATACTGGATCTAAATCATTCATAATTTGAAATTTAGTATCAGTGATTATCTAAATCTAAGTAATATACCGTTGAAAGGGATGAGGTCGGGGTTCTTGTCGTCAAGGTCCCGAGTATCAGGCAGTGATGTTTGCAGAGGCAGAGTGATGTTCTTTCTCGCAGGATGTCTCTTTTTCTTGAGGTTAAACACACCTACTGCCACCAGAGCCACCAGTACTAGTGATCCCACGACTCCCATAACCACCGCCAGAATGGGAGTGATGGATTCCAGCTGCTCGGGAGGAGGACGTATCTGGGCAGTGCGTCTCTCTGCGATGTCCTTAATAGTGTAGCCGGTTAAATACCTTTTCTCGCTTGGACCTCTATCATTGGCAGCGTAAACATGAATGACATATGAAGTCCCAGGTTCGAGGCCTCTTAGGGAAAAGAGCGGGGCTGTGTTTTCTGTAATGTTGAGTAACAGTCGGGTATTCTCTGCCTCATAAACCTCAATAATAAACCATTGCACAAGACCACCATTGTACCCAGGAATACAATGTATTTTCAGTGTCTCCATCGTCTGGTTAGTAAGATTGCAATTTTCAGGAGGGTTGGGTTTACCAGCTGCAACTACCTTGTAAGAGCAGGGTATCTTCTGTCTGCCAAGGGCATTTCTGCCCCAGCAGAGTAACGTACCATAGTCCAGCTCTGTGCGAGCCACATAGGACAAAGAGGACTGGAGTCCCTGCATGGCTACGTGATTCTCTGCGATGTCGACTACGTCACCACTACTGTTAAATCGCCAGAAGAAACTAACAACGGGAGGCACGGCTTCCAGACGACAAGTGACCAACACCTCTTCGTTCTTTGCGGCACCGTACACGTGGATCTGACCAGCAGCACACACAGGGGCGTCTGTACGTAACAAAACATTCATAAAACAAGCTAATCAAATAGTGTATATGAAAATTTAATCCAAGTTCAACTTGGCTTACATGGATAAAAGGTAAATTTATCTTTTTAGTTAGTTCAGACTCTCAGGTAAGGACCCACTAGGGGCGAGGGGGAAGTGGGGACAGAAGAAGAATAGCCGGTGAGAGGAAGAGCTGAAGTAGAAGAGAAAGAGTCAGGACTAAACCCAACAGTCTAACTACTTTTAGTAGAACCGTAAATTTATCTGAGAGACGGAATAGGTAAATAAAAAAGGTTTCGTTGATTTATATTAAAGTGAGGCGATAATATGTGCAAACATGATTAGAGATTAATATTCTTGATTAAACTTACGGGTCCACTCTTTAATATATTTTTTTGGTTTATTTAAGGCACAATAATCATGTGTCTATCTACAAACATGTTAATATTATAAAAAATGACATGGTTCACTATAATGTTTTGTTGGCCTCAACTCTAATTCAATTTTGTTTCCTGGAGTGAAAAATAATATATAAAATATAAAATGAGCTTTTATTTCAGCAACGTTTGTCCCTCGTGTATTATGCTGGGACATATTAATATAAATAAAACAAGAACGAGTACGATGAATGTAAAAATCTTTCGATACTAGAAGTATGAGGTAATATATCAGAGAATGAATGATATTTTTTTTCAATAAAAGATGAGAAGAGTGATTAAGGAACACGTCAATAAGGGCTTCACTACTGTATGTGTTCCAGTGTTGAAGATCCAACACTCATTTGATATTTATATTATATATAATTTGCGTGTGGAAATAATTAGATATTTTTGATAAAATGTAACATAGCAAAATAATAAATGGAAATGTTTGTGTAAAAATTATGTATAGTAAGATTTGGTTAAACTGAACAGGTTATGTAAAAAGTTATTGATAAATTTATTGTATACATGTCCTCACTTAGAGGTCGTATAAATGCATGTTCAGGTCCTTTGTAGTAGTAGCAGATTTCTTTAGATTATTCCTAAATACGTTGAAAGATTTAGGCGAATAATTTTTCAAAATATATTTGAAACAATCGGTTATGCAGTTTTATTTTGGAGCCAATGTAAAGAAATGAATAATGAATATACAAAAACAAATAAGAGACGTGCAACAAAATTTATTCCACAATAAGTTTGAGCTTTGAAAAAACTCTGAAGGCACTAAAATTTAAGTTATAGGTAGAAGGTTGGTAGACAGCAACCACCCAGGGAGGTACTACCATCCTGTGGTAGTAGGTTGGTAGACAGCAACCACCCAGGGAGGTACTACCATCCTGTGGTAGTAGGTTGGTAGACAGCAACCACCCAGGGAGGTACTACCATCCTGTGGTAGTAGGTTGGTAGACAGCAACCACCCAGGGAGGTACTACCTTCCTACCAGGTGACTGTGAAACAGAAACCTGAAACTGTTTTACATGATGGTAGGATTGCTGGTGTCTTTTTTCTGTCTCATAAACACGCTTGATAACAGGTATATCTATGCACATGCATATATATGCATACACACATCTAGGATTTTTCTTCTTTTTCCTAATAGCTCTTGTTCTTTTTATTTTCTCTATTGTCCATGTGGAAGTGGAAAAGAATCTTTCCTCCGTAAGCCATGTGTGTCGTATGGGGTGACTAAAATGCCAGGAGCAATGGGCTCGTAACCCCTTCTCCTGTACACATTTACTAAAAAAGAGAAGTAGAAAAACTTTATAAAACTGGGATGTTTGAATGTGCGTGGATGTAGTGCGGATGATAAGAATGAGATGATTGCTGATGTTATGAATGAAAAGAAGTTGGATGTCCTGGCCCTAAACGAAACAAAGCTGAAGGGGGTAGGCGAGTTTCAGTGGGAAGAAATAAATGGGATTAAGTCAGGAGTATCTGAGAGAGTTAGAGCTAAGAAAGGGGTAGCAATAATGTTGAAGGATCAGTTATGGAAGGAGAAGAGGGAATATAAATGTGTAAATTCAAGGATTATGTGGATTAAAATAAGGGTCGGATGCGAAAAGTGGGTCATAATAAGAGTGTATGCACCTGGAGAAGAGAGGAGTGTAGAGGAGAGAGAGAGAGATTTTGGGAGATGTTAAGCGAATGTATAGGAACTTTTGAACCAAGTGAGAGAGTAATTGTAGTAGGGGACCTAAATGCTAAAGTAGGAGAAACATGTAGAGAGGGTGTGGTAGGTAAGTTTGGGGTGCCAGGTGTAAATGATAATGGGAGCCCTTTGATTGAACTTTGTATAGAAAGGGATTTAGTTATAGGTAATACATATTTTAAGAAAAAGAGGATAAATAAGTATACAAGATATGATGTAGGGCGTAATGACAGTAGTTTGTTGGACTACGTATTGGTAGATAAAAGACTGTTAAGTAGACTTCAGGATGTACATGTTTATAGAGGGGCTACAGATATATCAGATCACTTTTTAGTTATAGCTACAGTTGGAGTAAAAGGTAGATGGGATACAAGGAAAATAGAAGCAGTAAGTAAGAGAGAGGTTTATAAACTAAAAGAGGAGGGTAATCAACTATTGGAGGATAGATGGGCTAGTGAGAGTGTAGGCAATGGGGTCGAAGATGTATGGGGTAGATTTAAAAATGTAGTGTTAGAGTGTTCAGCAGAAGTTTATGGTTACAGGAGAGTGGGTGCGGGAGGGAAGAAGAGCGATTGGTGGAATGATGATGTAAAGAGAGTAGTAAGGGAGAAAAAGTTAGCATATGAGAGGTTTTTACAAAGTAGAAGTGATGCAAGGAGGGAAGAATATATGGAGAGAAAAAGAGAGGTTAAGAGAGTGGTGAAGCAATGTAAAAAGAGAGCAAATGAGAGAGTGGGTGAGATGTTATCAACAAATTTTGTTGAAAATAAGAAAAAGATTTGGAGTGAGATTAATAAGTTGAGGAAGCCTAGGGAACAAATGGATTTGACAGTTAAAAATAGGAGAGGAGAGTTATTAAATGGAGAGTTAGAGGTATCGGGAAGATGGAGGGAATATTTTGAGGAGTTGTTAAATGTTGATGAAGACAGGGAAGCTGTGATTTCGTGTATAGGGCAAGGAGGAATAACATCTTGTAGGAGTGTGGAAGGGCCAGTTGTGAGTGTGGGGGAAGTTCGTGAGGCAGTGGGTAGAATAAAAGGGGGTAAGGCAGCTGGGATTGATGGGCTAAAGATAGAAATGTTAAAAGCAGGTGGGGATATAGTTTTGGAGTGGTTGGTGCTATTATTTAAAAAATGTATGGAAGAGGTATGGTACCTAGGGATTGACAGAGAGTGTGTATTGCTCCTTTGTATAAAGGCAAAGGGGACAAAAGAGAATGCAAAAATTATAGGGGAATAAGTCTGTTGAGTGTACCTGGTAAAGTGTATGGTAGAGTTATTATTGAAAGAATTAAGAGTAAGACAGAGAGCAGGATAGCAGATAAACAAGGAGGCTTTAGGAAAGGTAGGGGGTGTGTAGACCAAGTGTTTACAGTGAAACATATAGGTGGACAGTATTTGGATAAGGGTAAAGAGGTTTTTGTGGCATTTATGGATTTGGAAAAGGCGTATGATAGGGTGGATAGGGGGCAATGTGGCAGATGTTGCAGGTGTATGGAATAGGAGGTAGGTTACTGAAAGCAGTGAAGAGTTTTTATGAGGATAGTGAGGCTCAGGTTAGTGTGTGTAGGATGGAGGGGGACTATTTCCCAGTAAAAGTGGGCCTTAGACAAGGATGTGTGATGTCACCGTGGTTGTTCAATATATTTATAGATGGGGTTGTAAGAGAAGTGAATGCGAGGGTCTTGGCAAGAAGTGTGGGGTTAAAAGATAAAGAATCAAATACAAAGTGGGAGTTGTCACAGTTGCTTTTTGCTGATGACACTGTGCTTTTGGGAGATTCTGAAGAGAAGTTGCAGAGGTTGGTGGATGAATTTGGTAGGGTGTGTAAAAGAAGTAAATTGAAAGTGAATATAGGAAAGAGTAAGGTGATGAGGATAACAAAAATATTAGGTGACGAAAGATTGGATATCAGATTGGAGGGAGAGAGTATGGAGGAGGTGAATGTATTGAGATATTTGGGAGTGGACATGTCAGCAAATGGGCCTATGAAGGATAAGGTGAATCATAGACTTGATGAGGGGAAAAGGGTGAGTGGAGCACTTCGGAGTCTGTGGAGACAAAGAACTTTGTCCATGGAAGTAAAGAAGGAGAATGTATGAGAGTATAGTTATACTAACACTTATATAGTTGTGAAGCATAGGTGATGAATGTTGCAACGAGGAGAAAGCTGGAGGCAGTGGAGATGTCATGTCTGAGGTCAATGTGTGGTGTGAATATAATGCAGAAAATTCGGAGTTTGGAAATTAGGAGGAGGTGTGGGATTACCAAAACTATTATCCAGAGAGCTGAGGAGGGTTTGTTGAGGTGGTTCGGACATGTAGAGAGAATGGAACGAAACAGAATGACATCGAGAGTGTATAAATCTGTAGTGGAGATAAGGCGGGGTAGGGGTCTGCCTAGGAAAGGTTGGAGGGAGGGGGTAAAGGAGGTTTTGTGTGCGAGGGGGCTTGGACTTCCAGCAAGCATGTGTGAGCTTATTTGATAGGAGTGAATGGAGACAAATGGTTTTTATTACTTGACGTGCTGTTGGAGTGTGAGCAAAGTAACATTTATGAAGGGATTCAGGGAAACCGGCAGGCTGGACTTGAGTCCTGGAGATGGAAAGTACAGTGTCTGCACACTGAAGGAAGGGTGTTAATGTTGCAGTTTTATAACTGTATTGTAAAGCACCCCTCTGGCAAGACAGTGATGGAGTGAATGATGATGAAAGTTTTTTTTTTCGGGCCACCCTGCCTTGGTGGGAATCGGCCGATGTGTTAATAAAAAAATCAAAGGAGAAGTTATGTGATTACTACTTATAAATTCAATTCTTAAGATAAATTAAGAAAATTTATTGTAAATAACAAAATGGAGGACAAAAAGACAAGTTTCTAAATTGAGGAAGGATCAATTAAAAAATTCCTGAACTTTTTCTTAAAAAAAACAGCCAGACAAACTCGGGTTCTATCCCCGTCCGTGGTATGGTTTGTTTGCAATCGTGTCATTACGATTTAGCGAGTCAAGAGAAACTCAGTCACAATTTGGCACACACACACACACACACACACACACACACACAGGCACTAGAGGCAAAGGCTGGAATCCTATCACAAGAATGTCTCTGGGTGTAAACAGTCCGGAGTTTAGAGTCCGCAGTAAACTCAAGTCAGGCATCTCTAAGATTAGCTATCAGTAACCTCAGCAAGGAGTCATTCACGACTCCTTGTCTGGTCCATATAGGAGAATGCACCACAAGAATGGAAACCACAATGACAAAAAATAGAGAGGGTGCAGGGGTTCACAACGAGGCTAGTTGCGAAGCCAAGAGGAATGAACTATGAAGAGAGACTAAAGGAGATATTCTGGGTGACATGAGTGGACAGAAAGTTCAGGAGATACGAAAAATCACGTGAATTAAAAGGGTGACAAGGAAAGTGTTCGAGATGTGGGAAACAGGATCACAAAGGCACGACTGGAAGATGAAAATGTAGATGAGTCACAGAGTTGAAAGGAAATACTTCATCAGCCTCAGAATATCCAAGAATTGAAACATAAGAACATAAGAAAGGAGGAACACTGCAGCAGGCCTGTTGGCCCATACTAGGCAGGTCCTTCACATTCCATCCCACGTACATAATATTTGTTCAACCTAATTTTCAATGCTACCTAAGAAATAAGCTTTGATAATTTTATTTACTCATGTGCAATTCCCACTCAAATAAAACCATTCTCTCACTCATGAATTTATCCAACCTAAATTTAAAACTACCCAAGGTCCTTGCTTCAATAATCCTACTAGGCAGACTGTTCCACTCATCAACTACCCTATTTCCAAACCAATACTTTCCTATATCCTTTCTAAATCTAAACTTATCTAACTTGAATCCATTATTGCGGGTTCTCTCTTGGAGAGATATCCTCAAGACCTTATTTATATCCCCTTTGTTAATACCCATTTTCCACTTGTATACCTCGATCATGTCTCCCCTCATTCTACGTCTTACAAGTGAATGTAATTTAAGGGTCTTCAATCTTTCTTCGTAAGGAAGATTTTTAATGCTATGTATTAATTTAGTCATTCTACGCTGAATGTTTTCTAACGAATTTATGTCCATTCTGTAATATGGAGACCAAAACTGAGCTTCATAATCTAGGTGAGGCCTTACTAATGATGTATAAAGCTGTAATATAACCTCTGGACTTCTGTTGCTAACACTTCTTGATATAAATCCCAGTAATCTATCTGATAAATCCCAGTAATCGAGGATAGCGAAGTGGTAGAGTACGATCTGTACATAGCTTTAAGAATAGGTATGAAAATGTTTTTGAAACAGGAGAAATCGTTCTGGACCAGGAGATGCGAGACCATCCTTGCAACAGATTGCAGGTAAGTTCACACAGGGATGCCAGGAAGCATTTCTTCATTATCAGGATAATCAGGAGAAGGAATGACCTTGACGAAGTAGTGGCTGAGGTTGGGACATTTATTGTTTTAAGGGAAGGTAAGATAAGGTCCACGAGGCTAGGAGGGAGAGCTTCTAGCAAGGTGAAAATTGTGGAGTCGTGCCATTAGTTAAGACTCAACCCCTCCAGCCATATGTAGGTGAGATCAAGAAGACGACCAAACATACACAAAAACATACAAACAAACATACAAACACATGTATAGAAACAAAAAAACTCCATTCTACCCAGGTAGAAGGTTACCTGAGAGCAAATTAGAGCAAAAACAAACAAAAGAATAAGTGGAAAGAAAGAGATGAGAAAAAGTATGGCCATCGGGAGCATGAATCACAGGCTGAAGATATGGACAAATAAATGGGTTGAAAGACAAACTTGACTTGCAAATCTGGGAACAGATGCTAGAGGAGGTGCAGAAAAGGTTAAATGAAGAAGAGGGAAAAATTTGTCAAGTTTAAAGAAGAGAGAAGCAATTTTTTACAGTAAAT
The DNA here is from genome assembly GCA_009830355.1 of Cherax destructor. Taxonomy (NCBI): domain Eukaryota; kingdom Metazoa; phylum Arthropoda; class Malacostraca; order Decapoda; family Parastacidae; genus Cherax; species Cherax destructor. The sequence goes on from WNWK01008767.1 coordinate 37,730, forward strand.
CGAAACAAATTTGAAAGATGCAAGATAGTGAAGGACCTTGAAAGCAAAGTAAAACTGCTGAGGCAAGAAGTAGGTAAGTTAAGCAATCAATCATTTGGTGAGAGACCAGAAGTTCAGGGAGAAAAATTTCTAGAAAGTAAAGGATCACATGCTCAGCAGGTCAGGGAGAAGAAAGTAAAACAAATGGAAGATGAACCTGAGGAATTAAAGATGAAGAACATATATTTTAACGAGACTTAGAAAGGAAGATATGGGGTACAGAGCTCTTATGGTGTTTTAGTTAAATAAAGAGATCCTGAGAGGAAAGTGAGAAGGTAGGAGAATCATTAAATTGAAGACCTATTGATAGAGTCTGTAATGGAGTGGCTAATGATATGAGAAAATTCTTTGTTTTCAAGGGTCGGCACTTATGGATTGAAAAAGCCAAGACCATAAGAAAATCTGTTTACAGAACCAGAAACTGGAAACGTAGTAATAAGGAGAAAATAAAGTCTGGGGAGATCAAGCAAATTTCACAGCCTAAGTCAAATAAGAGAGGATGGACGAGAAAATTAAGGCAGAAAGGAAGAGAGGAACGGAACAGGGAAGAGGCCACCCGTCTTGGATGGGAAAATCATTAGAGGGGAAGTCTAGGAAATGCACTAATACACTTCAGTGAATCCTGGTCTAATATTTCGATGAGTGTAATAAGAAATCTACTTGCTGAGAGACAGTAAGAGATAGAAGGTGTTAGAAGAAAGTGTGTTACTCAGATGTAAATGAAACCACCAACAAATATGTAGTCATGAAAGAAAAAATACTAGATTAATGCCTCCATCTTGTAGATATTACAAAGACTAAGCACAAAAGAATAATAGCAAATGTAATACTTCCAGAGGACTTCCAAATGGTAAGAAATGAAAGTGAAAACAAATTTGGAGTAGCAATAATGGACAGAAATCACTGAAATTATAAGGAAATAGAAAACGTGGAAACAAGACTTCAGGGATTAAATAGCAGCTATTGTCTTGTCTGGAGAGACAAAATTAATACTGTTAGTGATTAATAATTCGATAGCAAACAAAAGGAGGCCAATAGAAGAGTACGATCAGAAAATGTGGAAAATGATTCACATATCGGAGACAGTGAAAGAAAAGAAGAAAAAAAATACTGATAAATTTGTAGTACTAGATTTCAACTACAAGGCGATTAATTCGAAAATTTTGGACTCATATTTAGGACTAAAAAATGTGGAGTGTGATACTTATGGAAGTAGTAATTAATTTTTTTCGTGTTATGAGAAGTTTGCTCACATGCAAAATGCAGCTCAACCAGGATCCTTCAACACATCTATAAACGAACTTCTTGCCCTCAACAATATACCATCATTCATCTTCCCAACAAGTCCTCCGTCAGCTGAGATTTTAAAGACGGTTCCAAAAGTCGTCAGCTTCACTGCACCAGATGACTTGCAAGAATTGCTGTTGGAAGACGACACTTGCTCTGCTCCAGCCTCCACCAATGAGAGTCCACCACCACCATTTCCAAGAACCAATCAGCAGCCTCCCTGCCCGTCGAGACACAGCCACCTCCCACCAATGACAAGCATCCAACCGCTACTGCCACGAACCAATCATCGACCTCGCTTTCCACCACCTCTACTAGGAAAACATCGACATGCTCCTTGCATCCGGCTCCACCTCTACCTGGACCTGTAACTCGTACTGCCTCCGCCCAAGCACACAACCCATCCACTGCTGCTCCTAACAAGCCTTCTGCAGCTGTTCCAGACGATGATGTGTTATACTTTGATGGTGCTCAGTTCTTCACCACAAACCAATACTCCAACACAATGGTTGCCAAGGAACTTCTCCAGCGTATCCAGGATGGAACCGTCAAGTATACCATTGACTCTGGCTACATCCTCAAATACTCAACATTGTTCGAAGAAATCCGAAACGGAAGCCAAGAAATCCCTTATGTAGTGGAATTCATCACAAGAAAGAAGTTCAGGTCTCTTGAAAATGGCTCTCCTACTGACCAGACACTGTAATGCCCACACTTCTTCTCCCGCCTCAATGCTTCAGTAATCTCCTCACCAACACATCACTGAAGTTCGTCCCTGTGGCTGCCTTCTCGACCTTCCCTGCCTGCTGACGCCACCCTCATCGCCCCTTCATAGGAGCCATGCCTCGCTGTCCCTGATTATTCTCCATCATCGCCTGCAGTACATCAGTACCACTTGCTCCACAGTGGTTGGGCCACTGATCTCTCCTACCCTCCTCTCCTCCACTATCCCATCCTTTTCCAGTATTCCCATCCTTCCCATTCCTTCTTCCTTCCCATCTCACCGATGCTTCGGTCATCAACAAGAAGAAAGAAGACAATAACAAGAGTAAGGGAAAGATAATGACCAGCAAGATTCAATCTGGATTTTAAACGAAATGAAATGACATCTTTGAAATTGATTAATAATTCGATAGCAAACAAAAGGAGGCCAATAGAAGGTGCCAGCTAGGTACCAACTACGTGCCAACTAGGTACCAACTACGTGCCAACTAGGTACCAACTACGTTCCAACTAGGTACCAACTAGGTGCCATCTAGGTGCCAACTAGGTGCCAGCAGTCATGTGGTACTCACTTTCGAGTCTGGTGAAAATTTGGATCAAGCAACGAAGTGGAAAAGTGAAGAACAGAAAAATAAACTATTGACTGGAAGACAATGATGGCATGAGAAACTTCCCGAGAGAAGTGCTATAGGGAGGGAACTTGGGGGAGAAGCTGAAGTGCTATAGGGAGGGAACTTAGAGGAGAAGCTGAAGTGCTATAGGGAGGGAACTTGGGGGAGAAGCTGTGCCCAAAAAAAAAAAAAAGATGGAGGCAATAGAATTAAGGTGCTAATATGAAAAAATGAAAGATTTATACTAAGCATGAGTGGAAAACAAGATAAATCAGAGAAAGCATAGAAGCCAAAGGAAGGATCAAAAGGGCTGGCCAGATGTATAAAGCGAATCAAGCTGCAGAATACAGAAAAAAAGCAGGAATGTCAGAAACAGATACACAAAAATACGAGATGAGAGAGAAAGCTTAAAGACAATGTTGCCTCACAGCCACATATGACACATAACAATTGTAACGGGAGAAGTGATAAGACTGAAGAAGAATGGAATGCTGACAGAGAGGTGAGGGGCTAAACACAAGATTCCAGGAGGTTTTTGCAGGAGAAAGTGGAAAGATTCCAGAAGGCGCCTACCTGGAGTCTACCTGGAGCCTACCTGGAGTCTACCTGGAGCCTACCTGGAGTCTACCTGGAGTCTACCTGGAGCCAGAGTCTACCTGGAAGCCAGAGCTCTCCTCAAGGTTGAAGGCGCCGGTGGAGCTCCCAAACTTCATGAAATGATTTATGAACCTTTAACTATTGTTATGTCCCGCTGCACCGGAGTAACTTTCGCAAAATTTATAGGAAAAAATTCCCTTGAAGATTGCTGTAAGGCATATAAAGCTGCCAGAACCAAGTCAAGTAGGTTATACACCAGAGGTGGACCCTATCCATATATATATATATATATATATATATATATATATATATATATATATATATATATATATATATATATATATATATATATATATATATATATATTATATATATATTATTTATTAATACATCGGCCGATTCCCACCAAGGCAGGGTGGCCCGAAAAGAAAAACTTTCGTCATCATTCACTCCATCACTGTCTTGTCAGAGGGGTGCTTTACACTACAGTTATAAAACTGCAACATTAACACCCCTCCTTCAGAGTGCAGACACTGTACTTCCCATCTCCAGGACTCAAGTCCGGCCTGCCGGTTTCCCTTAATCCCTTCATAAATGTTACTTTGCTCACACTCCAACAGCACGTCAAGTATTAAAAACCATTTGTCTCCATTCACTCCTATCAAATACGCACACGCATGCTTGCTGGAAATCCAAGCCCCTCGCACACAAAACCTCTTTTACCCCCTCCCTCCAACCTTTCCTAGGCCGACCCCTACCCCGCCTTCCCTCCACTACAGATTTATACACTCTCGAGGTCATTCTGTTTCGTTCCATTCTCTCTACATGTCCGAACCACCTCAACAATTCCTCCTCAGCGCTCTGGATAATAGTTTTGGTAATCCCGCACCTCCTCCTAATTTCTAAACTCCGAATTCTCTGCATTATATTCACACCACACATTGACCTCAGACATGACATCTCCACTGTCTCCAGCCTTCTCCTCGTTGCGACATTCATCACCCATGCTTCACACCCATATAAGAGTGTTGGTATAACTATACTCTCATACATTCCCCTCTTAACTTCCATGGACAAAGTTCTTTGTCTCCACAGACTCCGATGTGCACCACTCACCCTTTTCCCCTCATAAATTCTATGATTCACCTCATCCTTCATAGACCCATCTGCTGACATGTCCACTCCCAAATATCTGAATTTCATTCACCTCCTCCATACTCTCTCCCTCCAATCTGATATCCAATCTTTCGTCACCTAATCTTTTTGTTATCCTCATCACCTTACTCTTTCCTATATTCACTTTCAATTTTCTTCTTTTACATACCTTACCAAATTCATCCACCAACCTCTGCAGCTTCTCTTCAGAATCTCCCAAAAGCACAGTGTCATCAGCAAAAAGCAACTGTGACAACTCCCACTTTGTATTTGATTCTTTGTCTTTTAACACCACACATCTTGCCAAGACCCTCGCATTCACTTCTCTTACAACCCCATCTATAAATATATTGAACAACCACGGTGACATCACACATCCCTGTCTAAGGCCTACTTTTACCGGGAAATAATCTCCCTCTCTCCTACACACTCTAACCTGAGCCTCACTATCCTCATAAAAGCTCTTCACTGCTTTCAGTAACCTACCTCCTATTCCATACACCTGCAACATCTGCCACATTGCCCCCCTATCCACCCTATCATGCGCCTTTTCCAAATCCATAAATGCCAAAAAAACCTCTTTACTCTTAACCAAATACTGTTCACCTATATGTTTTACTGCAAACACTTGGTCTACACACCCCCTACCTTTCCTAAAGCCACCTTGTTCATCTGCTATTCTGCTCTCCGTCTTACTCTTAATTATTTCAATTATAACTCTACCATACACTTTACCTGGTATACTCGACAGACTTATTCCCCTATAATTTTTGCACTCTCTTTTGTCCCCTTTGCCTTTATACATAGAAACAATACACGCTCTCTGCCAGTCCCTAGGTACTTTACCCTCTTCCATACATGTATTAAATAATAGCACCAACCACTCCAAAACTATATCCCCACCTGCTTTTAACATTTCTACCTTTATCTCATCAATCCCACCTGCCTTACCCCCTTTCATTCTACCCACTGCCTCACGAACTTCCCTCACACTCACAACTGGCTCTTCCGCACTCATACAAGATGTTATTCCTCCTTGCCCTATGCACGAAATCACAGCTTCCTGTCTTCATCAACATTTAACAACTCCTCAAAATATTTCCTCCATCTTCCCGATACCTCTAACTCTCTATTTAATAACTCTCCTCTCCTATTTTTAACTGTCAAATCCATTTGTTCCCTAGGCTTCCTCAACTTATTAATCTCACTCCAAAACTTTTTCTTATTTTCAACAAAATTTGTTGATAACATCTCACCCATTCTCTCATTTGCTCTCTTTTTACATTGCTTGACCACTCTCTTAACCTCTCTTTTTTTCTTCATATACTCTTCCCTCCTTGCATCACTTCTACTTTGTAAAAACTTTTTCTCCCTTACTACTCTCTTTACATCATCATTCCACCAATCGCTCTTCTTCCCTCCCGCACCCACTTTCCTGTAACCACAAACTTCTACTGAACACTCTAACACTACATTCTTTAACCTACTCCATACATCTTCGACCCCATTGCCTACACTCTCACTAGCCCATCTATCCTCCAACAGTTGTTTATATCTTACCCTAACTGCCTCCTCTTTTAGTTTATAAACCTTCACCTCTCTCTTACTTACTGCTTCTATTTTCCTTGTATCCCATCTACCTTTTACTCCCACTTTAGCTACAACTAAAAAGTGATCTGATATATCTGTGGCCCCTCTATAAACATGTACATCCTGAAGTCCACTCAACAGTCTTTTATCTACCAATACATAGTCCAACAAACTACTGTCATTACGCCCTACATCATATCTTGTATACTTATTTATCCTTTTTTTCTTAAAATATGTATTACCTATAGCTAAACCACTTTCTATACAAAGTTTAATCAAAGGGCTCCCATTATCATTTACACCTGGCACCCCAAACTTCCCTACCACACCCTCTCTACATGTTTCTCCTACTTTAGCATTTAGGTCCCCTACTACAATTACTCTCTCACTTGGTTGAAAGGTTCCTATACATTCGCTTAACATCTCCAAAATCTCTCTCTCTCTCCCCTACACTCCTCTCTTCTCCAGGTGCATACACGCTTATTATAACCTACTATATATATATACGTATATATATATATATATATATATATATATATATATATATATATATATATATATATATATATATATATATATATATATATATATATATATATATATATATATATGTCGTGCCGATTAGGTAAAACTGGTCAATTAGCAAGAACTCATCTAAAATTAAGTCCTTTCTAAATATTTTCTTATACGTTTAAAGATATATTTTTTAATTTATGTTAATGTAAGAATTTATAATTTTGTACCAAGAGAAACTTTGAAACCTACCTAACCTTATTACAACAAGGCAATTTAATTTAGCTAACCCAACTAAATATATTTTAGATACGTTAACATTAATTTAATAATAAACAAACTCAATGAAATATATTTTTTCGTTATGTTCAGAATGATTTTGGGGAATTATTGCATAAACAAATTTTCACTTGTCTTATATGGCAAGGTGAGCGTTGCTATTTAGCAAATCCAAGTTTTACCTAATCGGCACGACATATATATATATATATATATATATATATATATATATATATATATATATATATATATATATATATATATATATATATATATATATATATATATATATAAATATATATATATATATATATATATTGCCGATTAGGTAAACTGGTCAATTAGCAAGAACTCATCTAAAATTAAGTCCTTTCTAAAATTTTTCTTATACGTTTAAAGATATATTTTTTCATTTATGTTAATGTAAGAATTTATAATTTTGTACCAAGAGAAACTTTGAAAACCTACTAACCTTATTACAACAAGCTCAATTTAATTTAGACTTACCCAACTAAATATATTTTAGATAGTTAACATTAATTTAATAATAAACAAACACAATGAAATATAATTTTTCGTTATGTTCAGAATGATTTTGGCGAAAATATTGCATACACAAATTTTCACTTGTCTTATATGGCAAGGTGAGCGTTGTATTAAGCCAAAAGCAAGTTTTACCTAATCGGCACGACATATATATATATATATTATATATATATATATATATATATATATATATATATATATATATATATATATATATATATATATATATATATATATATATATATATATATATATATATATATTTATATATATATATAAATATATATATATAATATATATATATATATATATATATATATATATATATATATATATATATATATATATATATATATATATATATATATATATATATATATATATATATATATATATTATAGTGCTTTATTAATAGACAGAAAACATTGACAGAAAACACAAACATGAACACATTGGTACAATATATTAAAGATTATGAATCTCTTCCAGCTCCTCTGAAGCCGGACGCAAGTCCAGTATGCATCATGCATTTCCCCTTAGGATGGCCATGCTGAAGCGCTGGAACATGAAAGTGGCTGCCCTTGGGTCCCTGGTTGTGTCGATGAGTCTGGAACCCAGTTCTTTAAAGAAACGTGTTGCATTTTTTCCCCATGATCCGAAGGTCTCTGATCCCACTGGGACAAATTGATACTGTTGGCTTATGTCTGTGTACTTGCCAATCTTGTACTCCTCCCTGTGGTCAGCAGCTCCTCCCTGTCGCCCGACACTGTGATGGATGTAGGTGTCAGATAGTGTCGACACACAGGTATAGTCCCATGCTAAGAGCTTGCCAAGGATAGATTGTGATCCCGTCAGGGCGGTTTGCTGGGTTGTGGTTATTGTTGGCTGATAGTGATCGGGGCTCTCTCTCGGCTGGGCATCCAGCTGTAGCAAGGGTTCTCTTTATGATGTCGTTGACTCCATTGTGTCTTGCATGCCAGCCCTTGGTTTTGGAACAATTAAGACCATGTAGACCATATTAGTCGGCTTGCGCATCGCTGCAAATACACGTATATTCCGTGTGGAAGAAAACAGACATCACGAGCATAACTTCTACTACTGTAATTGTGCATAAGTAATTATACCCACAGACACACACACACACACACACACACACACACACATACACGTTAAGGAAAATTAGTCTGACGACACTCGGGGACATTAGGGTCAGGGGAAACATGATAACGACATATAAAATACTGTGAGAAATTGTCAAGGTGGACAAAGACAGGATGTTCCAGAGATGGGACACAGAAACAAGGTGTCACAATTGGAAGTTGAAGACTCCTATTAGTTAAAGTGACTTTAGGAAGTATTTCTTCAATCATAGAGTTGTCAGGAAGTGGAATAGACTAGAAAGTGACGTAGTGGAAGCAGGAACCATACATAGTTTTAAGACGAGATTTGATAAAGCTCATGGAGGAGGGAGAGAGAGGACCCAGTAGCAATCAGTGAACACGCGGGGCTAGGAGCTATGACTCGACCCCTGCAACCACAAATGTGTCAGTACAAAAAGTGAGTACACACATAACAAAGGATGGCTGCAGAGAGCAAGAAGTGGAAGCTACAAGCCACAGCTGCAAAGGTTAGGATACAGAGCCTAGAAGAGGAACTGAAAAGGTTGAAATGGAATATAGAGCCAAGGAGCACTACGGACATAGCATCAGGAACAGGATCATCAGCAAACAGCGATGTGAAAAAAGAATGCCTATGGGTACAGGGACAGCAGACAGAGAAGAGATTGAACGAGGGAAGGAGACAGGTCCCCTGCATAGGCACTATCAGGTCATCGAGAGGTCCAGGAACTGTTAAGGAGAGCATCAATGGTGATTCTTAAACTGGATCTTGAGACATGAAACAAAATGCAATGGGATGATGAGTGGGAGAGGTCAGTTTTTGTTCATGGGATTCGGGAGGCCAAAGGGACAACATAAGACTATAGGGGAAAGAAAACGATATTGAAAATATTATGAAAGAGATAGGAAAGGCACACATGACCCAGATGACAAATTTTCAGAGAATAGGGGGATATTCAAGAGAAAGAAACCATCCAAGCAAATAAATTTTCAAGTAAGAAACGGTACTAAACAAGATCCTGCAGCAGAAACCACAATTAAGGGTCCCATCAAATTACCAGTGGGTGTACCTCAGCAACGAAAGAACATAAAAAAAATGACAGGAACTGATAGAGAGGATACGAAGATGCATGGGGAAGGAAAGAGAGTCAAGGTTAAAGATGGAACACTTCAGACTGGGGGTCCAAAGGTGGTGATTGCTGTGATGTATAACTCAGCACAGAATAGCAGGAGGCCAAGAGAAGAGTATGATGAGAGCAAGAGAACAATGGTGGACATACTACCTGAGTTGGCCAGAAGGACCCATATGAGCATGACAAAGTTACTAATTGTGGGTGATTTCAACAACAAAGAAAACCTGGGAAAACCTGAAGCCACATACCAGAAACGTGGAGAGCTAAAATGATGGAAGTGCCACTGGAAAACCTCATGCATCATAATGTTAGGGGCACTATCAGAGAGAGAGAGAAGAGGACACGCCAGCAAGGCTGAACCTCATATTCACCCTGAGTAGTTCAGACATTGAGGACATAACATATATAAAAGGCCCCTAGGAGATAGCGATCACGTGGTCATGAGATCTGAATATATTGTAGAGCTAAAAGCGGAGAGTGAAGCAGTATGAGTAAGATGGGAGAAGTCAAACTACGAAACAGGGGACTATACAGGAATAATGAATTTTCTGCATGAGGTACAGTGGGAAAGAGACCTGGTGAAAAAACAGTAAATGAATTGAAGGAATATATGACCAGAATGTGTAAGGCGGCAAAGGAAAAGTTCGTACCCAAGGGCCACAGACACCATTGGAGGACCAGAACGAGCCCTTGGTTCACTCAGAAGTGTAGAGAGGCCAAATGTAGGTGGAAAAATCATAGAAGACAATTGAGCCAGGAAAATAATGAAATGAGACGAAGAGCCAGAAGTGAATATGCATGTAAATGGAGGGAAGCCCAGCAGCAATACCAGAATGACATAGCATCGAAAGTCAAATCTGATCCATAGCTGTTGTATAGCCACATCAGGAGGAAAACAACAGTCAAGGACCAAGTAATCAGGTTGAGGAAGGAAGGAGGAAAGATCACAACTAGACATTTAAGGAAGTATTTTCGGTGCAGACAGAAAGGACTCCAACAAACCGGGATGGAAGTGTAAACCAACAAGTGCTGGACATACTACACACAACCGAGGAGAAGGTGAAGAGATAAACATCTGGCTCCTGGAGTCCCCCCACCAAGTGCAAAGTTATGAATACTGGAGAAGGTAAAAGAAGACCTCAGACAGACTACAGGATAGGGGTCAATGACTGCAAATCTCACTCAAGGAAAACGATCTTGGGGTGAGTATAATACCGAGTAGATCTCCTGAAGCGCACATCAACAAATTAACTGCTACACCATATGGGCGCCTGGCAGACCTAAGAAGAATAGCGTTTTGACAGCTAAGTAAGGAATAATTCAATACTCCAATTCTTGTAGATGTATTAGTAAAAAAATAATAAAAAATGAACAGAAAAATGTAAGATAATAAAAGTTTTTGTCTAAACAATAATAAAAAATGCAAGATATATATATGTCGTGCCGATTAGGTAAAACTGGTCAATTAGCAAGAACTCATTTAAAATTAAGTCCTTTCTAAAAAATTCTCTTATACATTTAAAGATATATGTTTTTCATTTATATTAATGTAAAAATTTATAATTTTGTACCAAGAGAAACTTTGAAAACCTACCTAACCTTATTACAACAAGCGCAATTTAATTTAGCCTAACCCAACTAAATATATTTTAGATACGTTAACATTAATTCAATAATAAACAAACACAATGAAATATATTTTTTTCGTTAGGTTCAAAATGATTTTTGCGAAATTATTGCATACACAAATTTTCGCTTGTCTTATATGGCAAGAAGAGCGTTGCTATTTAAGCCAAAATCGCAAGTTTTACCTGGTAAGCGATGCCATTGACACAATTCTCAGGAAGAAACTGGAAAAAATGAGGAGAATGGAACAACGAATAGGCAATCTTGACACCCATGATGCCTTGTACCTTCTCACAAAATGCTTGAGTCTGCCCAGGTTGACATATTTCCTAAGATGTGCTCCTTCATATGATAACCCTATACTGCACGAATATGACAGTATCCTGAGGCAGATCTTTACTAAAGTACTTAACCTTACTCTAGAAGATGGGCAGTGGGACCAAGCTACACTCCCAGTCAGACTAGGAGGCATTGGCGTCCGTAAGTCATCTCAGATTGCTCTACCTGATTTCCTGTCTTCATGCATTGCATCCAGAGGCCTTGTAGCAGCAATTCTCCCTGAACATTTTAGGGACACGATTGTAATCCATGGCCAAAAGTTTGTTGATGGAGCCAGGATCTGGGATAATCTAACAGGCTCTGAAACCAGGCCTGCTTCCCCCAACAACTACAAACAGTCGCACTGGGATGGCCCAATAGTAGAGAATATAGCCTCAGCAATGCTTCAGAGTGTGTCAGGGAAGGATAGAGCCCGCCTCCTTGCAGTGAGAACTCCTCATGCAGGGGACTTTCTTGTGTCTGTTCTCAACTCCAGCCTTGGCACACGCCTCGACCCACAGACCATCCGCATTGGTGTTGCCCTTCGACTTGCCGCCCCTATTCTCGCCGAACACAGGTGTATTTGTGGCAGTGAAGCAGCAGACCGATTCGGGTACCATGGTCTTGTGTGTCGTAAATCCGAGGGAAAGATTGCAAGACATGAAGAGGTTAATAACATTATCAAGAGAAGCTTCACAACAGCCGGATGCCCAGCAGTAAGGGAGCCACCCCAACTATGCAGATCTGATGACAGCCAAAAGCGTCCAGATGGTATCACCCTTCAAGCCTGGACAGACGGCAAGCAGGTGGTGTGGGACTACACATGTGCATCTACCTTGGCTGATACCTATCTCCAATACACCAGGGAGGAAGGAGTGGCAGCTGCCACCTTCAGGGAGTCCCAGAAATCGAGAAAATATGGAGAACTTGCCCATCATTATATGTTTGTTCCCATAGGCTCAGAGACCCTTGGCTCATGGGGAAAGAGTGCATCTAAGTTCCACAAGGAGCTGGGCAAAAGACTCAACAGGGTAACTAGGGATCCCAGGGCAGCTAGTTTTCTGTTCCAGCGACTCAGCGCTGCTGTTCAGAGGGGTAATGTATGCTGTATTTTAGGCATGCTTCCCGGCTCGGAGGAGCTGGATGAGATTTTCGCATTATAATCAGTGACAAACATGTAACAATATGTACTAGACATGTATCTCTCACACCTCGTGTACTGTATATGCCATCTTTATATCAACAATGTATCTCTTAAATATTTTGTACATATTATGTAATAAAATATACCTATTGGTAAAAAAAAATTAAAAGATGGGGTGGTAGGGGAAGTGGAATATTCAAATTGCTTCAGGAAGAAATCCAAATATTCTTCCTTGAAGCCTTTTTATCCACTTCTCCGAGGCTATGGGTCCTACAATTTGCACCAGAGGTGGACCCCATCTTATATATATATATATGTCGTGCCGATTAGGTAAAACTTGAGATTTTGGCTTAAATAGCAACGCTCACCTTGCCATATAAGACAAGTGAAAATTTGTGTATGCAATAATTTCGCCAAAATCATTCTGAACATAACGAAAAAAATATATTTCATTGTGTTTGTTTATTATTAATTAATGTTAAAGTATCTAAAATATATTTAGTTGGGTTAGGCTAAATTAAATTGCGCTTGTTGTAATAAGGTTAGGTAGGTTTTTAAAGTTTCTCTTGGTAGAAAATTATAAATTCTTACATTAACATAAATTGAAAAATATATATCTTTAAACGTATAAGAAAATTTTAGAAAGGACTTAATTTTAGATGAGTTCTTGCTATTATACATTTTACCTAATCGGCAGAATATATATATATATATATATATATATATATATATATATATATATATATATATATATATATATATATATATATATATGTTGCATTAGGTAAAACTGGTCATTAGAGAAACATCAAAATAAGTCCTTTCTAAAAATTTCTCTTATACATTAAGATATATGTAATTTAGTTAATGAATTAATTTTCCAAGAACACTACTAACCTATACAATAAGCTTTTTAGCTAACATATATATTTAGTTATTATTAATTATAATAAACAAACTACAATACATATATTTTCAGATTTCGATGATGTTATGCATAAAATTCACTTATTTATGAGATTCTTGCTATTACCAAAATCGCAGTTACCTAATCGGCACGACATATATATATATATATATATATATATATATATATATATATATATATATATATATATATATATATATATATATTTTGTCGCCGATTAGGTAAAACTGGTCAATTAGCAAGAACTCATTAAAATTAGTCCTTTCTAAAATTTTCTCTTATACGTTTAAAGATATATTTTTTCGTATATGTTAATGTAAGAATTTATAATTTTTACCAAGAGAAACTTTGAAAACCTACCTAACCTTATTACAAAAGCACAATTTAATTTAGCCTAACCCAACTAATATATTTTAGATACGTTAACATTAATTTAATAATAAACAAACACAATGACATATATTTTTCTTTATGTTTAGAATGTTTTGGCGAAATTATTGCATACACAAATTTTCACTTGTCTTATATGGCAGACGTGAAGCGTTATATTATATATCTAAAATTAATAATTTTATAATATTTATATATATATATATATATATTTTTTTTTCGTCAGCCGATTAGGTAAAACTGGTCAATTAGCAAGAACTCATCTAAAATTTACGTCCTTTCTAAAATTTTCTCTTATACGTTTAAAGATATATTTTTTCATTTATGTTAATGTAAGAATTTATAATTTTTACCAAGAGAAACTTTGAAAACCTACCTAACCTTATTACAACAAGCACAATTTAATTTAGCCTAACCAACTGAATATATTTTAGATACGTTAACATTAATTTAATAATAAACAAACACAATGAAATATATTTTTTCGTTATGTTAGAATGATTTTGGCGAAATTATTGCATACACAAATTTTCACTTGTCTTTATGGCAAGGTGAGCGTTGTATTTAAGCCAAAATCGCAAGTTTTACCTAATCGGCACGACATATATATATATATATATATATATATATATATATATATATATATATATATATATATATATATATATATATATATATATATATATATATATGATATATATATATATATATATATGAATGAATATAGGAAGTAAGGTGATGAGGATAACAAAAAGAATAGGTGACGAAAGATTGGATATCAGATTGGAGGGAGAGAGTATAGAGGAGGTGAATGTATTCAGATATTTGGGAGTGGACATGTCGGCGGATGGGTCTATGAAGGATGAGGTGAATCATAGAATTGATGAGGGAAAAGGGTGAGTGGAGCACTTCGGAGTCTGTGGAGACAAAGAACCTTGTCCATGGAAGTAAAGAGGGAATGTATGAGGTATAGTTATACCAACGCTCTTATATGGGTGTGAAGCATGGGTGATGAATGTTGCAACGAGGAGAAGGCTGGAGGCAGTGGAGATGTCATGTCTGAGGTCAATGTGTGGTGTGAATATAATGCAGAGAATTCGGAGTTTGGAAATTAGGAGGAGGTGCGGATTACCAAAACGATTGTCAGAGAGCTGAGGAGGGTTGTTGAGGTGGTTTGGACATGTAGAGAAAATGGAACGAGACAGAGTGACTTCGAGAGTGTATAAATCTGTAGTGGAGGAAGGCGGGGTAGGGGTCGGCCTAGGAAAGGTTGGAGGGAGGGGTAAAGGAAGTTTTGTGTGCGAGGGTTGGACTTCCAGCAAGCATGTGTGAGCGTATTTGATAGGAGTGAATGGAGGCATATGGTTTTAATACTTGACGTGCTGTTGGAGTGTGAGCAAAGTAACATTTATGAAGGGATTCAGGGAAACCGGCAGGCCGGACTTGAGTTCTGGAGATGGGAAGTACAGTGCCGGCACTCTGAAGGAGGGTGTTAATGTTGCAGTTTTATAACTGTAGTGTAAAGCACCCTTCTGGCAAGACAGTGATGGAGTGAATGATGATGAAAGTTTTTCTTTTCGGGCCACCCTGCCTTGGTGGGAATCGGCCGATGTGTTAATAAAAAAAAATATATATATATATATATATATATATATATATATATATATATATATATATATATATATATATATATATATATATATATATATATATATATATATACACATACGTACAGACAAAAATAGTTGCTATTGTTACTCTCACATTGAACATTAAGGATGACTGCATTGCTCTGCCCGTCTCCCTCAATGTTAGAAGCAACACAGGTAAAGAGACCAGAGTGTTGGCGACGCAGCCTCTGGATGACCAGTGTCTGGTTGCTGATGATCACCCCCACTGACACGTTGTGTTGCACCTGCAATCCCTGCAACATCATTATTAAAAACAATGAGAATTTTATTTTTAAATTTAACAATTGAAAAAAATTCTTACTGAATTTCGATTGTGATTTAACACAAAAACAATGAAAAGTAGATTATTCATATAATACAATAATAAAAGAGCTTTAGATTCAATACAAATGTAAAAATAACTAAAGTGTAAAGTGGAAATAAATATGAAGAACAATGTACGATTAAAAAAGTAATAAAAAATTCAAATTAAAAATATTCAAATTCAGCAAAATATTACAAATAAATATTATTGAATAACTGTCTGGCTCACAGTAATTTCTGTAGGAAAATTTTATAATTATATTTTTGGCATATCAGCGGGAAATTCTATCACAAACATTGGCGTATATATTCTTTTAACCGATTTACCTTCATAATAATTTATATTTGAACCCACAATGTTGCATATATTGAAAAAGATCTTTGTGATCAAAGAAGAGGATCCAGGTAACTTCATGGCTAATTTACATAAATTATTCGGCAGCAGTAAATTGATATTCGGCAGAAAAGTTTAGTGTCGTCTCATTTTACTCGACTCAGAAAACACAAATAATTAAAAAATGTTCTTAAATTATTTTCCTGTAACAAATTCATATGTATCATCAGGCCACAGACACTATATGTATCATCAGGCCATAGACACTATATGTATCATCAGGTCACAGACACTATATGTATCATCAGGCCACAGACACTATATGTATCATCAGGAAAAAGACACTATGTATCATCAGGTCACAGACACTATATGTATCATCAAGCCACAGGCATTATATGTATCATCAGGCCACATACACTATGTGTATCATCAAGCCACAGACACTATATGTATAGAAATAAATGGTATAAAATACCGACACAATGGAAAAATAAACACATATGCAGTATAATGTGATCCTTTATTGACAACGTTTCGCCCACGCTGTTGGCTTTATCGAGTCACAGACAGATCTGTCTGTGACTCGATAAAGCCCACTGCGTGGGCGAAACGTTGTCAATAAAGGATCACATTATACTGTTTATGTGTTTATCTTTCCACTATATGTATCATCAAGCCACAGACATTATAAGTATCATCAGGTCACTGACACTATATTTATCATCAGGTCACAGACTCTATATGTATCATCAGGCCACAGATACTATATGTATCATCAGGCCACAGACACTATATGTATCTTCAGGTCACAGACACTATATGTATCATCAGGCCACAGACACTATATGTATCATCAGGCCACATACATTAAATGTATCATCAGGCCACAAACACTATATGTATCATCAGGCCACAGACACTATATGTATCGTCAGGTCACAGACACTATATGTATCATCAGGCCACAGACACTATATGTATCATCAGGCCACAGACACTATATGTATCATCAGGCCACAGACACTATATGTATCATCAGGTCACAGACTCTATATGTATCATCAGGCCACAGACACTATATGTATCATCAGGCTACAGACACTATATGTATCTTCAGGTCACAGACACTATATGTATCATCAGGCCACAGACTCTATTTGTATCATCAGGCCACAGACTCTATATGTATCATCAGGCCACAGACACTATATGTATCTTCAAGTCACAGACACTATATGTATCATCAGGCCACAGACTCTATTTGTATCATCAGGCCACAGACACTATATGTATCATCAGGCCACAGACACTATATGTATCATCAGGTCACAGACACTATATGTATCATCAGGTCACAGACACTATATGTATCATCAGGTCACAGACTCTATATGTATCATCAGGCCACAGACTCTATATGTATCATCAGGCCACAGACACTATATGTATCATCAGGCCACAGACACTATATGTATCATCAGGCCACAGTCACTATAAGTATCATCAGGCCACAGACTATATGTATCATCAGGTCACAGACTCTATATGTATCATCAGGCCACAGACTCTATATGTATCATCAGGCCACAGACACTATATGTATCATCAGGTCACATACACTATATGTATCATCAGGTCACAGACTCTATATGTATCATCAGGCCACAGACTATATACGTATCATCAGGCCACAGACACTATATGTATCATCAGGTCACAGACTATATGTATCATCAGGTCACAGACTCTATATGTATTATCAGGCCACAGACGCTATATGTATCATCAGGCCACAGACACTATATGTATCATCAGGTCACAGACACTATATGTATCATCAGGTCACAGACTCTATATGTATCATCAGGCCACAGACTCTATATGTATCATCAGGCCACAGACACTATATGTATCATCAGGTCACAGACACTATATGTATCATCAGGTCACAGACAATATATGTATCATCAGGTCACAGACACTATATGTATCATCAGGTCACAGACTCTATATGTATCATCAGGCCACAGACTCTATATGTATCATCAGGCCACAGACACTGTATGTGTCATGAGGTCACAGACACTATATGTATCATCAGGTCACAGACACTATATGTATCATCAGACCACAGACACTATATGTATCATCAGGTCACAGACAATATATGTATCATCAGGCCACATACACTATATGTATCATCAGGTCACAGACACTATATGTATCATCAGGTCACAGACACTATATGTATCATCAGGTCACAGACTCTATATGTATCATCAGGTCACAGACACTATATGTATCATCAGGTCACAGACTCTATATGTATCATCAGGTCACAGACTCTATATGTATCATCAGGTCACAGACTCTATATGTATCATCAGGTCACAGACTCTATATGTATCATCAGGTCACAGACTCTATATGTATCATCAGGTCACAGACTCTATATGTATCATCAGGTCACAGACACTCATATCTTTATTAGAACAGTAAAAATACGAGTTCCAAAAAATGTTGATGAACTTTATAAATATATTTTAATTTTGATGAAGGAATTTTTAAAACTTATGAAATAGCTAATGATCTAAAATGCCCAAGAAATGTAATTGATAAATCATTTAAAATAGCTATAAATACTTTTTAGAGTCCAAAAAGGGACAACCAACCCTATTCAACTAAAAATATGTTGGTTCTCCCTTACAATGAAAATTTGGTTGATATGCCTTCCTTTCTTAAGAATTTTAATATCAAAGTTGTATTTAAAAATCTTGATACAGTAAAAAAAGTTTTGATAAAATATTCCCCATAAAATGCTGACGGATGTGTCTATGAGATTCCCTGTAAAATATGCGATAAAGTTTATTACGATCAAACTGGTAAAAGTCTTGAACTAAGATTAAAACAACATAAATATAGCATTAGAACTGGACAAGATTCTAATGCTCTATTTATTCATGTGAGAGATTTTTAACAATCCAATTTATTTTCAAAATGCTGAGAAAGTTGTATCAAGCAAGTCCATGGTTGAGAGGAATATAATTGAATCATGTTTCATTAAAAGCAGTTTTGAAAATAATATATTTCTTTTTGTTTATAAAAATTTAATTAATTTATAATTAATACAATTTGGGAAGAATTTAATGATACATTAGATAAATCTTAATTCTTGGGTAGAGTTTCAGGTGCGCTTCACAAAGTCGGGTGCCGTCACGCTAATGTGAGGTGTGGTCTTTGTTATATGATTGTGAGGTATAGTTTTGCCCTTTTATAAGCCTTCTTGCTGGTGTTTTGTGCTTTATTGTTCACTGATAATGTGAGTAGTCACGAAAGCACTTGGAATTTCTCTATTTTTTCATATTTTTTTGTTTTGCTTATTGTAATATCAAGTGTTTACTGTGATCTTATTGCGCATATATATATATATATATATATATATATATATATATATATATATATATATATATATATATATATATATATATATATATATATATATATATATATATATATATATATATATATATATATATAGGCTAAAAGATAAAGAAGCAAATACAAAGTGGGAGTTGTCACAGTTGCTTTTTGCTGATGACACTGTGCTTTTGGGAGATTCTGAAGAGAAGTTGCAGAGGTTGGTGGATGAATTTGGTAGGGTGTGTAAAAGAAGAAAATTGAAAGTGAATATAGGAAAGAGTAAGGTGATGAGGATAACAAAAAGAATAGGTGACGAAAGATTGATATCAGATTGGAGGGAGAGAGTATGGAGGAGGTGAAAGTATTCAGATATTTGGGAGTGGACATGTCGGCGGATGGGTCTATGAAGGATGAGGTGAATCATAGAATTGATGAGGGGAAAAGGGTGAGTGGAGCACTTCGGAGTCTGTGGAGACAAATAACCTTGTCCATGGAAGTAAAGAGGGGAATGTATGAGAGTATAGTTATACCAACGCTCTTATATGGGTGTGAAGCATGGGTGATGAATGTTGCAACGAGGAGAAGGCTGGAGGCAGTGGAGATGTCATGTCTGAGGTCAATGTGTGGTGTGAATATAATGCAGAGAATTCGGAGTTTGGAAATTAGGAGGAGGTTCGGGATTACCAAAACGATTTTCCAGAGAGCTGAGGAGAGGTTGTTGAGGTGGTTTGGACATGTAGAGAGAATGGAACGAGACAGAGTGACTTCGAGAGTGTATAAATCTGTAGTGGAGGAAGGCGGGGTAGGGGTCGGCCTAGGAAAGGTTGGAGGGAGGGGTAAAGGAAGTTTTGTGTGCGAGGGCTTGGACTTCCAGCAAGCATGTGTGAGCGTATTTGATAGGAGTGAATGGAGGCATATGGTTTTAATACTTGACGTGCTGTTGGAGTGTGAGCAAAGTAACATTTATGAAGGGATTCAGGAAACCGGCAGGCCGGACTTGAGTTCTGGAGATGGGAAGTACAGTGCCGGCACTCTGAAGGATTGGTGTTAATGTTGCAGTTTTATAACTGTAGTGTAAAGCACCCTTCTGGCAAGACAGTGATGGAGTGAATGATGATGAAAGTTTTTCTTTTCGGGCCACCCTGCCTTGGTGGGAATCGGCCGATGTGATAATAATAATAAATATATATATATATATATATATATATATATATATATATATATATATATATATATATATATATATATATATATATATATATATATATATGTCGTGCCGATTAGGTAAAACTCGCGATTTTGGCTTAAATAGCAACGCTCACCTTGCCATATAGGACAAGTGAAAATTTGTGTATGCAATAATTTCGCCAAAATCATTCTGAACATAACGAAAAAATATATTTCATTGTGTTTGTTTATTATTAAATTAATGTTAACGTATCTAAAATATATTTAGTTGGGTTAGGCTAAATTAAATTGCGCTTGTTGTAATAAGGTTAGGTAGGTTTTCAAAGTTTCTCTTGGTACAAAATTATAAATTTTACATTAACATAAATGAAAAAATATATCTTTAAACGTATAAGAGAAAATTTTAGAAAGGACTTAATTTTAAATGAGTTCTTGCTAATTGACCAGTTTTACCTAATCGGCACGACTATATATATATATATATATATATATATATATATATATATGTCGTGCCGATTAGGTAAAACTGGTCAATTAGCAAGAACTCATCTAAAATTAAGTCCTTTCTAAAATTTTCTCTATACGTTTAAAGATATATTTTTTCATTTATATTAATGTAAGAATTTATATTTTGTACTAAGAGAAGCTTTGAAAACCTACCTAACCTTATTACAACAAGCGCAATTTAATTTAGCCTAACCCAACTAAATATATTTTAGATACGTTAATATTAATTTAATAATAAACAAACACAATGAAATATATTTTTTTGTTAGGTTCAGAATGATTTTGGCGAAATTATTGCATACACAAATTTTCGCTTGTCTTATATGGCAGGTGAGAGTTGCTATTTAAGCCAAAATAGCAAGTTTTACCTAATCGAGACATATATATATATATATATATATATATATATATATATATATATATATATATATATATATATATATATATATATATATACATATGAATCCACAGAACAAAGTGGATTTTAAGTGAATACAATACTGTGACCAAATGGGAATCAATATATAGTCCGGCTCCTGAGAACCAAGCTGACCTCCCAATGCCTTTAATCACTTCACCACCATTCTACAAACACCAGGCACCCAGCAAGTACATGGGCTCTGCCTCCTGGTGCGAGTACATTCTTAGTCGTTTATACTACAGGACTAATTTCATTCTCTTCCCGTTTGAGATTCCAATATCACGAGCAGTACACATATTAATGGATCCACAGAACAAAGTGGTATTAAGAAAATACAATACTACATCCAGCCGTGAATTGAACTCGGGACATTTAGAGATAGAAGGGGAAGGGTGAGTAAAGATCGCAGCGACTATGGAAGTTACCAAAGTAAGGGGGGGACGAAAGGTTAGAGTTAACTTTAGAAGAAGCTTGGCAGGGGACATTAGAGGAAGAAACCTGGAAGGGAACAGAAGAGGAAGACACTTGGAAAGGGACATGAGAGGAAGGGACTGTACGAGGGGGAGGATGAACCTCCTCACTCGAAACAGAGCTAGTAAGAGGAAAAGAACCAGATACAGAGACTGGAAAGGAAAAATGTCCGGGAAGGATAAGTGAAGGACAGGTTAAAGGAGATTTACACTTTGGGGATTGTTTGGACTTTGGAGAAGTAGAAGGGCGAAGCTCTTGTGCTAGGTCTTGTAGACATAGAAACTTGCAAAATCTACCACTTTGCTTCCCTATCTACCCTATAATATGCCTTTTCCAAATCCATAAATGCAGCAAAAACTACTTTAACCTTATCTAAGTACTATTCACTTATATACTTCACTGTAAACACTTGGTCTACACATTCCCCTTCCCTTCCTAAAGCCTCCTTATTCATCTGTAATCCTGCTCTCTGTCTTACTCTTAATTCTTTCAGTAACAACTCTACCATACACACAGGGTTGGGGAGCGTCCAGCCTGGGAGCGATATAAGGCCCGCGAAATCATTTGGTCTGGCCCTGCCAAGGCAACCGCAGGCGGGACTCGAAATTCAATAAATATCGGAGCTTTTTTTCATAGCAACACAAATTTATATTAGCCCTTCCCCATACCGATTTATACTGTATAATAAAAAAAAATACGAAATCTAAAACCCAAATAAGTCTGCAGAATTATGAAGATACCTTTTAGCTTTTATTCTGATAATTTTTTTTTTTTTTAAATGTAACCCTTTGGAAAAATATACTGATATATTTTACGTGAGAGTAATTTTGTAATATTCATTAAAATCAGATCGGTCTTCTTCATGTTTTCGATCAGTCTACCATCCATCATCTTTATTTCGAACATATCTCCGATGCAAAATACCATTGAGACCTTCATCTCAACTTTCTTTCTTACATCATTACTTTCTCACAAAATATCAAGTAATTCCTTCTCAGACAAGCAGCAACAAATCGAATCTTCGGCGGCCATTTTGACTAGTATTTCTACTGACAAAAAATATCAAAAGATTTTCAATAGATGTCAGGAAGAGAATTAATTTTTACATTTTAGTGAAGTATGTAGCGGTGGGTGTGTTACAGCGACCCGGACTGAGAGGAGAGTCAGTGCCAGGCAGGCTGGCAGTGGAGAGTCAGTGCCAGGCAGGGTGGCAGTGGAGAGTCAGTGCCAGGCAGGCTGGCAGTGGAGAGTCAGTGCCAGGCAGGCTGGCAGTGTACACGTTACGGAAGTGTTAATACACACTAGATAGTTATTAAAACTTAAGTGGTGTAACATCCTACAAATGGAGACTACAAAGGAAAGTTGATGCAGAGGGTCGATTTTTCCAAGAGAAATGGACAAATGATTATTTTTTTATTGAAGTCAAAGGCAAACCTGTGTGCCTAGTTTATAGCGATGCGTTGGAATTAACGAAAAAAAGCCAATGTGGAGCGTCATTTCAGCTCAAAACATGGTAAGCTGAATGAATTGTGAGGCTAAATACGTCTGGATAAAATCAATGCTCTTCAGCGGAGTTTGGAATCACAACAAGCCGCTATTACTAGGCCTCGTTATAACAGAGACAACGTTATTCAGAAGAGTTATGTAGTTAGCGAGATAATCGCAAAGAAGCTGAGGCCTCATGTAGAGGCAGAGTTTGTGGAAGAGTGCATGGTGGCTGCTGCGGAGTTGTTAGTGCTTGGTGGCTGCTGCGGAGTTGTTAGTGCTTGGTGGCTGCTGCGGAGTTGTTAGTGCATGGTGGCTGCTGCGGAGTTGTTAGTGCTTGGTGGCTGCTGCGGAGTTGTTAGTGCATTGGTGCTGCTGCATGCGGGAGTTGTTAGTGCATGGTGGCTGCTGGGAGTTGTTAGTGCATGGTGGCTGCTGCGGTGAGTCTGTCTAGTGATGGTGGCTGCTGCGGGGAGTCTGTATAGTGCATGGTGGCTGCTGCGGAGTTGTTAGTGCATGGTGGCTGCTGCGGAGTTGTTAGTGCATGGTGGCTGCTGCGGAGTTGTTAGTGCATGGTGGCTGCTGCGGAGTTGTTAGTGCATGGTGGCTGCTGCGGAGTTGTTAGTGCATGTAGTGGGGGCTGCTGCGGAGTCTGGTGCTAGTGCATGGTGGCTGCTGCGGAGTTGTTAGTGCATGGTGGCTGCTGCGGAGTTGTTAGTGCATGGTGGCTGCTGCGGAGTTGTTAGTGCATGGTGGCTGCTGCGGAGTTGTTAGTACAAGACAAAGTACAATTGTTTTAGTGTTTGTCTCGGAGAATCGTCTCAGATCGGATTACTGATATTGAAAAAACAACCACTGAAGGATTCTGCAGGAGATTTACAATTTTTTTCTCTGGTTTGTGACGAGAGAACGGACATAGCAAATACTGCCCATCGGCCGTGTTCGTTCTTGGAATAACTGCAGAGTTTGACAGGCGGGAGGAACTGCAGTCACTGGAAGCCATGCATGGCACTACAAGAGGTGAGGTCTTGTTTGACAGAGTTGTTTTATCAATGAAAAACTTGAGCTAACATTTGAAAAGTTAAGTGGCCTTCCTTCAGATGGAGCTCGAGTCATGGTTGCCTCGCAAAAATGGTTAATTGTATTTGTCAAGAAAGAACTGAATCGTCTCAGTCTTAATCCAAGTGATTTAATTATATGCCGCTGCATCATACATCAGTCGTTGCAGCTCAGCAATGTGATGTCAATAGTAGTGTCATGCATACATTTGGTCAAAAGCAGAGGGCTTAACAGCCGCCAGTTTTAGGAGTTACTGTATGATCTTGACTTTGAGTACGGTGATCTTGTTTATCACTGTGAGTTGCGGTGGCTGAGTCGTGGGAACATGCTCATGAGGTTTTACGAACTGCGGGATGAAGTCAAGTAGTTCATGGAGATGAAGGGAAAACCTGTCATGGAACTCAATGATAGCAAGTGGCTGTGTGATCTAGCGGTCATGGTGGACAAGTACCTCTCAGAGGTGAACGTCAAGCTCCTGGACCCCAACCAGCTTCTCAGCTCCCTGCTTTCTAACGTGAAATTGTTGAAGCTAAATTAAGGTTATGGAAAGTGCAACTCGAAAGGAATAACACTGTGCATTTCCTCACCCTGGAAGGACAAAAGCCTCTACGACACTATAATATGCCGGTGAATGTGCGAAACTAATTGAGGCATTTAATGAAATATTCTTGGACGTGAAAAGTAAACAAATGGAACTGAACATCTTTGGTACATCGTTCAATGTGGAACCAGCTGATATGCCTCATGACCTTCAACACGATATCCTTCAGCTGCAAAGTGATGATGAGCTGAAAGTTAGGTACAACAACCTGCCATTGCTTGAGTTATATAAACGTTACATAAACAATGATGAATCTCCCACTCTGAGGACACATGCATTGAAATATTCATCTGTGTTCAGAACAACTTGCTGCTGCCAGCGGATCTTTTCAAAACTTAGCCATTGCAAACTTGGAAAAGCAGTTGCGAGTAGCAACATCATCAATACCAGCCAACATCACACGCCTCAACAAAGACGTTCAGATATTTTGGAACAGATGTGTCAGCAGATGGGTCTGTGAAGGATGAGGTGAATCATAGAATTAACAAGGGGAAAACAAGTGAGTGGTGCACTGAGGAGCTTGTGGAGACAGAGAACTTTATCCATGAAAGCAAAGAGTGGAATGTATGAGAGTATAGTTATACTAACACTCTTGTATGGGTGTGAGGCATGGGTTGTGAATGTTGCAATAAGGAAAAGGCTGGAGGCAGTGGAGATGTCATGTCTGAGGGCAATGTGTGGTGTGAATATAATGCAGATAATCCGTAGTGTGGGATTACCAAACTATTATCCAGAGAGCTGCGAAGGGGTTATTGAGATGGTTTGGACATATAGAGAGGATGGAACAAAATAGAATGACTTCGAAAGTGTATAAATCTGTAGTGGAGGGAAGGCAGGGTAGGGGTCGGCCTAGGGAAAAGTTCGAGGGAGGGGGTAAAGGAGGTTTTGTGTGCAAGGGGCTTGGACTTCCAGCAAGCTTGCGTGAGCGTGTTAGATAGGAGCGAATGGAGATAAATGGTTTTCAGGACTTGACGTGCTGTTAGAGTGTAAGCAAGGTAGCATTTATGAAGGGTTTCGGGAAAACCGGCAGGCCGGACTTGATTTCTGGAGATCTGAAGTACAGTGCCGGCACTCTGAAGCTGTAGTGTAAGCACGCCTCTGGCAAGACAGTGATGGAGTGAGTGACGATGAAGGTTTTTCTTTTTCGGGCCACCCTGTCTTGGTGGGAAACGGCCGATGTGTTAATCCTACAAGAATCACGCACCCAGCAGAGCTAGGTGTTGTACCATGATCCGAGGACATACGATGTTGTGGGAGCGTCAGATTTAATTTCTTTCCACTCCCCGTTTGGTGTACTAGCCTCCACAAGCAGTATATATCCACTGCTAGACAACACACCCCCTACTCTTCAAAGACCTAAACCTACTCACTGTACAGAACATTCACACCTACTACTGTGCAACAAACATTTACAGAACCATAAATTCTAATATTAACCCTGAACTATAACACTTTCTTGATAATTGCAACAGGACCCATAGATACAATACCAGATACAAAAATCTCTATGACAATCCTCGTGTCCGACTAAACCTCTACACAAATTCGATGTACATAAAAGGGCCTAAAATCTGGAACTCGCTGCCTGAAAACTCTAGATCCTCAGACTCAACCACCATCTTCAAGACTACCGTTAAAAACATCTTATCTTAGCTCCCTAACACACCCCATCATCAGCTAACCTAATAAAAACCACCTAATTCTCTTTTGTATCATGAACACATACAAAACTATATATATTTTTACTCTCGTTATCGGTAATTTCCCCCTAATTTACACTTACACCCACCAAAATGACTGTAAACAAAATTCCAAATATAGCTATTGCCTATTAAATCTTAAGTTAGTCCTAAGTTTGCCTAAGATAGTCTTCCAATATATGAGCTTTAATATAAACAGTGTATCATGCCAAGACAAATCCAATTCCATGACTAAATTTACCATTTGTAATATTGGTATATGTTTTGTACTACCTCACTATTATAAATCTAATTATGTATGTATCTAATAATGTATGTTAAAAAGTACTGTTGTATAACCTGTATCAATATAGAGTAAGAATTAGGATTAGTCTGCCCGAGATTCCTAGGCCTGATAGAGGCCTTCTCTGTAATTATTATTTTATAACATGTAAACAACACATTGTAAGCTTTGCAAAGAAATATTTATTTTCATTTTCATTATTTGTAACCACGAAGGATGTAGGAGGAGGAGGCTGAAATTAATCCTTGAGCATACATCTGTCATGAGTGTTCTCGCAACATGAAACAAGCCTAGTTCGCTAGGCTCATGTTGTTTGAAGGATCGATGGCTCAGATGGTAGGGTGACATCTACATTGTGTGGCCTTTTGAGGCGGAACAGTGTCGTGGGGTCGAATCCTCGCCTGCTGCAGTTTGGTAAATGATTATACTAGATATATATACATGTATATATATATATATATATATATATATATATATATATATATATATATATATATATATATATATATATATATATATATATATATATATATATATATATATATATATATATACATATATATATATATATATATATGTGTCGTGCCGATTAGGTAAAACTGGTCAATTAGCAAGAACTCATCTAAAATTAAGTCCTTTCTAAAATGTTCTCTTATACGTTTAAAAATATATTTTTTCATTTATGTTATTGTAAGAATTTATAATTTTGTACCAAGAGAAACTTTGAAAACCTACCTAACCTTATTACAACAAGCGCAATTTAATTTAGCCTAACCCAACTAAATATATTTTAGATACGTTAACATTAATTTAATAATAAAGAAACACAATGAAATATATTTTTTCGTTATATTCAGAATGATTTTGGCGTAATTATTGCATACACAAATATTCACTTGTCTTATATGGCAAGGTGAGCGTTGCTATTTAAGCCAAAATGGCAAGTTTTACCTAATCGGCACGACATATATATATATATATATATATATATATATATATATATAATATTATAATATTATATAATGATTTTATTACGTAATATATAGGTGTATTATTTATTATGTTACGTACTAATATATTAGTAGTCTAATAAGCTTTAAATATTTTTTTAAATATAAAATTTATACATTATATTTAAGTAGAAATAGAAGACTATAATGATTTTATCGTTTTAAGCACGTATATATATATATATATATATATATATATGTTGCGATTAGTAAAACTGGTCAATTAGCAAGAACTCATCTAAAATTAAGTCCTTTCTAAAATTTTCTCTTATACGTTTAAAGATATATTTTATTCATTTATGTTAATGTAAAAAATTATAATTTTGTACCAAGAGAAACTTTGAAAACCTACCTAACCTTATTACTACAAGCGCTATTTAATTTAGCCTAACCCAACTAAATATATTTTGGATACGTTAACATTAATTTAATAATAAACAAACACAATGAAATATATTTTTTCGTTATGTTCAGAATGATTTTGGCGAAATTATTGCATACACAAATTTTCACTTGTCTTATATGGCAAGGTGAGCGTTGCTATTTAAGCCAAAATCGCAAGTTTTACCTAATCGGCACGATATATATATATATATATATATTTTTTTTTTTTTTTTCAACAAGTCGGCCGTCTCCACCGAGGCAGGGTGACCCAAAAGAAAGAAAATCCCCAAAAGAAAAACTTTCATCATCATTCAACACTTTCACCACACTCATACATAATCACTGTCTTTGCAGAGGAGCTCAGATACGACAGCTGAGAAAAGTCCCTCCCAGCTGTCACTATCTCAGACCCCTCCTTTAAAGTGCAGGCATTGTACTTCCCATTTCCAGGACTCAAGTCCAACTAAATCAATTAACTGGTTTCCCTGAATCCCTTCACAAAATGTTACCCTGCTCACACTCCAACAGATCGTCATGTCCCAAAAACCATTTGTCTCCATTCACTCCTATCTAACACGCTCACACATGCTTGCTGGAAGTCCAAGCCCCTCGCCCACAAAACCTCCTTTACCCCTTCCCTCCAACCTTTTCTAGGACGACCCCTACCCCGCCTTCCTTCCCCTACAGATTTATACGCTCTCCAAGTCATTCTACTTTGATCCATTCTCTCTAAATGACCAAACCACCTCAACAACCCCTCTTCAGCCCTCTGACAAATACTTTTAGTAACTCCACACCTCCTAATTTCCACATTCCGAATTTTCTGCATAATATTTACACCACACATTGCCCTTAGACAGGACATCTCCACTGCCTCCAGCCTCCTCTTCGCTGCAGCATTTGCAACCCATGTTTCACACCCATATAAGAGTGTTGGTACCACTATACTTTCGTACATTCCCTTCTTTGCCTCCATGGATAACGTTTTTTGTCTCCACAGATACCTCAATGCACCACTCACCTTTTTTCCTTCATCAATTCTATGGTTAACCTCATCCTTCATAAACCCATCCGCTGACACGTCAACTCCCAAATATCTGAAAACATTTACTTCTTCCATAATCCCTCTCTCCAATGTGATATCCAATTTTTCTTTATTTAAATCGTTTGATACCCTCATCACCTTACTCTTATCTATGTTCACTTTTAACTTTCTACCTTTACACACTCTCCCAAACTCATCCACTAACCTTTGCAACTTTTCTTTAGAATCTCCCATAAGCACAGTATCATCAGCAAAAAGTAACTGTGTCAACTCCCATTTTGCATTTAATTCTCCATAATTTAATCCCACCCCTCTCCCCAACACCCTAGCATTTACTTCTTTACAACCCCATCTATAAATATATTAAACAACCATGGTGACATTACACATCCCTGTCTAAGACCTACTTTTACCGGGAAGTAATCTCCTCTCTCCTACACACCCTAACCTGAGCCTCACTATCCTCATAAAAACTCTTTACAGCCTTCAGTAACTTACTACCTATTCCATACACTTGCAACATTTGCCACATTGCTCCCTATCCACTCTATCATATGCCTTTTCTAAATCCATAAATGCAATAAAAACTTCTCTACCTTTATCTAAATACTGTTCACATATATGCTTCACTGTAAACACTTGATCTACACATCCCCTACCCACTCTAAAGCCTCCTTGCTCATCTGCAATCCTACTCTCTGTCTTACCTCTAATTCTTTCAATAATAACCCTGCCATACACTTTACCTGGTATACTCAGTAAACTTATTCCCCTATAATTTTTACACTCTCTTTTATCCCCTTCCCTTTATATAAAGGAACTATACATGCTCGCTGCCAATCCCTAGGTACCTTCCCTCTTTCATACATTTATTAAACAAAAACACCAACCACTCCAACACTATATCCCCCTGCTTTTAACATTTCTGTCATGATTCCGTTAATTCCAGCTGCTTTACCCCTTTCATTCTACGTAATGCCTCACGCACCTCCCCCACACTCACATCCTGCTCTTCTTCATTCCTAAACGATGTTGTACCTCCCTGTCCAGTACATGAAATTATCGCCTCCCTCTTTTCATCGACATTTAAAAGTTCCTCAAAATATTCCCGCCATCTACCCAATACCTCCAGCTCCCCATCTACTAACTCCCCTACTCTGTTTTTAACTGACAAATCCATTCGTTCCCTAGGCTTTCTTACCTTGTTTATCTCACTCCAAATTTTTTTCTTGTTTTCAGCAAAATTTCTTGACAGAGCCTCTCCCGTTCTTTCATCCGCTCTTCTTTGCACTCTCTCACCACTCTCTTCACCTTTCTTTTACTCTCCATATACTCTGCTCTTCTATTAACACTTCTGTTTTGTAAAAACCTCTCATAAGCTACCTTTTTCTCTTTATCACACCCTTTACTTCTTCATTCCACCACTCACTCCTCTTTCCTCCTGCACCCACCCTCCTATAGCCACAAACTTCTGCCCCACATTCTAATACTGCATTGTTAAAACTATCCCAACTCTCTTCAACCCCCCCACTACTCCTACTTGCACTAGCCCACCTTTCTGCCAATAGTTGCTTATATCTCACCCTAACTTCCTCCTCCCTTAGTTTATACACTTTTACCCTCTCTTACTTGCTGTTGCCATTTTCTTTTGTCCCATCTACCTTTTACTCTAACTGTAGCTACAACCAAATAATGATCTGATATATCCGTTGCCCCTCTATAAACATGTACATCCCGAAGCCTACTCATCAACCTTTTATCCACCAATACATAATCCAACAAACTACTTTCCTTACGTGCTATATCATACCTTGTATATTTATTTATCCTCTATATATATATATATATATATATATATATATATATATATATATATATATATATATATATATATATATATAATATATATATATATATATATATATATATATATATCGTGCCGATTAGGTAAAACTGGTCAATTAGCAAGAACTCATGTAAAATTAAGTCCTTTCTAAAATTTTCTCTTATACGTTTATAGATATATTTTTTTCATGTATGTTAATGTAAGAATTTATAATTTTGTACCAAGAGAAACTTTGAAAACCTACCTAACCTTATTACAACAAGCGCAATTTAATTTAGCCTAACCCAACTAAATATATTTTAGATACGTTAACATTAATTTAATAATAGAAAAACACAATGAAATATATTTTTTTCGTTATGTTCAGAATGATTTTGGCGAAATTATTGCAAACACAAATTTTCACATGTCTTATATGGAAAGGTGAGCGTTGCTATTTAAGCCAAAATCACAAGTTTTACCTAATCAGCTCGACATATATATATATCGTGCCGATTAGGTAAAACTGGTCAATTAGCAAGAACTTATCAAAAATTAAGTCCTTTCTACAATTTTCTCTTATACGTTTATAGATATATTTTTTTCATGTATGTTAATGTAAGAATTTATAATTTTGTACCAAGAGAAACTTTGAAAACCTACCTAACCTTATTACAACAAGCCAATTTAATTAGCTAACCCAACTAAATGTATTTTAGATACGTTAATATTAATTTAATAATAAACAAACACAATGAAATATATTTTTTTCGTTATGTTCAGAATGATTTTGGCGAAATTATTGCATACACAAATTTTCGCTTGTCTTATATGGCAAGAAGAGCGTTGCTATTTAAGCCAAAATCGCAAGTTTTACCTAATCGGCACGACATATACAGTATATATATATGTCGTGCCGATTAGGTAAAACTTGTGATTTGGCTTAAATAGCAACGCTCACCTTGCCATATAAGACAGTGAAAATTTGTATGCAATAATTTGCCAAAATCATTCTGAACATAACGAAAAAATATATTTCATTGTGTTTGTTTATTATTAAATTAATATTAACGTATCTAAAATATATTTAGTTGGGTTAGGCTAAATTAAATTGCGCTGTTGTAATAAGGTTAGGTAGGTTTTCAAAGTTTCTCTTGGTACAAAATTATAAATTCTTACATTAACATACATGAAAAAATATATCTATAAACGTATAGAGAAAATTGTAGAAAGGACTTAATTTAGATGAGTTCTTGCTAATTGACCAGTTTTACCTAATCGGCACGATATATATATAGTCGAGCCGATTAGGAAACTGATTTTGCTTAAATAGCAACGCTCACCTTGCCATATAAGACATGTGAAAATTTGTGTTTGCAATATTCGTCAAAATCATTCTGAACTAACGAAAAATATATTTCATTGTGTTTGTCTATTATTAAATTAATGTTAACGTATCTAAATATATTTGTTGAGGTTAGTAAATTGCTGCTGTGTAATAAGTAGGTAGGTTTCAAAGTTTCTCTTAAAATTATAATTCTTACATTAACATACATGAAAAATATATCTATAAACGATAAGAGAAAATTTTAGAAAGGACTAATTTTAGATGAGTTCTTGCTAATTGACCAGTTTTACCTAATCGGCACGACATATATATATATATATATATATATATATATATATATATATATATATATATATATATATATATATATATATATATATATATATGTCGTGCCGATTAGGTAAAACTGGTCAATTAGCAAGAACTCATCTAAAATTAAGTCCTTTCTAAAATTTTCTCTTATACGTTTAAAGATATATTTTTTCATTTATGTTAATGTAAGAATTTATAATTTTGTACCAAGAGAAACTTTGAAAACCTACCTAACCTTATTACATCAAGCGCAATTTAATTTAGCCTAACCCAACTAAATATATTTTAGATACGTTAACATTAATTTAATATTAAACAAACACAATGAAATATATTTTTTCGTTATGTTCAGAATGATTTTGGCGAAATTATTGCATACACAAATTTTCACTTGTCTTATATGGCAAGGTGAGCGTTGCTATTTAAGCCAAAATCGCAAGTTTTACCTAATCGGCACGACATATATATATATATATATATATATATATATATATATATTTTATATATATATATATATATATATATATATATATATATATATATATATATATATATATATATTTTTTATACATGTATATATATCTAGTATAATCATTTACCAAACTGCAGCAGGCGAGGATTCGACCCCACTACACTGTTCCGCCTCAAAAGGCCACACAATGTAGATGTCTCCCTACCATCTGAGCCATCGATCCTACAAACAACATGAGCCTAGCGAACTAGGCTTGTTTCATGTTGCGAGAACACTCATGACAGATGTATGCTCAAGGATTAATTTCAGCCTCCTCCTCCTACATCCTTTGCATTAAGAATGTATGGAATCTCATATTTGAGCACTACTTTGTTTGGTATCCATTGCATAAAAAGAGGGTGTTGCATATTTTGCATTGTGTGTAATAGATCGCTTCAATAAATAGTGAGTGTGTAATTCCTTCTATGATCAGTATGTGCAGTATCCATGTTTATGATGCCCCTTGTATGATAATAATAATAATAATAATAATAATAATAATAATAATAATAATAATAATAATAATAATAATAATAATAATAATAATAATAATAAATATAAAGATCGTTCAGCGCTGCAGGAAGGGATGTACGAAAATAGGAAAGTGCAAAGGCTAGAAGTGAGGTATATTGTGTTCGAGAGTAAAGTTTAGTGGAGGTGAGTGTTAGTGTGAGAGCATAACGTTATTCCACTGATAAGTCTAAGATGGTCTGCAACAAACATGGAACTTTCAGTGGAGGAGGTCAGCTAGATCGAATGTGTAGGGAAAATGTCATCAACAGAAGTTATTCCTGCGTGCCTATTGATACATAGGACAATCTACTAATTTGTAGTAAACTAAGTCTGGAACCTAAAATCTTCTCTGAATGGTGCAGTCACATTTGGCATCTGTGAGTGTATCGTGTGTTGAATACATGAGTGTAAAAGTTCAGTCACTCGAACCCAACATTCTGGGAGGAAGATGACCACATTCCTAAATTTGATTTGGTAGAGAAAAACAATTTATTGTGGTCTAACTCGTACCAACGGAAGCAGAGTTGTTAAGAGTTTACAGAAGAGCATCTGAGTAAGTTTTTCCATTGCCCCCTGACACCAATATGTCCAGGGACCCACCAAAAACAACAACTTTGTGTTCACTAAAAATAAGACCACACAGCTGTTTTCGAAGGTCGATGAGATGAGAGGAGTCGAATATATGGATAGCCTGGCATGCAGTTTGGGAGTCTGAAACAAGTACAGTTGACGAGGTAGATTTGGGCGCAATGTGTATGATATCAGTCAAAATTTCATATAACTTTGTTATGGAAAGACTGGGTGATTTTTAGTGAATGACACATGACATCATCGAGAGAATTTGCGCCATCATTATAGAAATGCAGTAGCATGAGAAGAAGATTAAAAACACTAAAGAAAAAGGGAGAGTGAGACTGTAGTAGGCAAAAGAACTTCTGCACATGGAATTAGGGAAGGAGAAAGTCTGAATTACCGGAACTTCTCAAGGACAAAAGGAAAAATAAGATGCAGGGTGGACGCAAACGGGAAGTAAACTAAGCGAAGCCATTAAGAAGGAATGTGGAGAGGAAAGAAGTATAATAAATGGAGACGACAATGAAATAAATTAATAATTATTACCGTTGTTTACGTAGAAGGATCACAAAGGCCATGGAAGTGGAAGAACTAGCGAGGACAACGGTCATCGCGTCGATCCTACGATGATGGAACGTTCACCTCTGAATATAAGCTCTCGACAGGGACTTGGTGAATGGGATCAAGTTTTGAAAGAGTAGGAGTGAGACTGATGTATATAGCTGGCCACGGTAGTCTAGCATATATAAGATTAAGAGTGAATGAAGGCAATGAAGGGCCGTTGTGGGTAGTGGAGGATAATAATGTGAAAGTAATAGGGGTGAACAACGTTTATCGCGAATGTCTTTCTTATTGAAAGCTTAAGTAGACTCAGTAGATTCTGTAATTGAGGTAGAGGCGAGTGGAGTGACGCAAGAGGTGGAAGAGGCAAATGGAGCGGAGAGTGGAGAGATATTAGAAGCTGCCAACACACGAGAGAACAAATAGAGGATGCTGGTCTCTTGAGAAGATGAAATCTGGGCGGGGAAGCTTTGGCAGTATGTGATTGAGTGGATGAATTTCCTTAATTAACAGGCGAGTGAGTTTCCCTGTCTCCTAATATCATGTTTATTTTTTCCCTATCCATAATTACTATCGCATTTGCTTTGTCTGCTTTCGTAAGGTGAAGTTCATGATCTTTCCTAGATTCATGATATACCTTAACAAATCTTAGAGGACAATTGTGTTGCAGAGGTCTGAGCGAAGGTCAGACCTCTGCAACACAATAATATATTATTAGAAGACAGGGGAACTGACGTGCCCCTTAAGTAGCACACACACAGGATGGGGAAAGGGAACACGTTAAAGTTTAACATGTCAGAGGGGAGGCTTCATATGGATTGGACGAAGGGGTGAGTGTGAGAGAGGGATCACCAGGGATCTGTTATCGCCGAGCACTTCGAGAACAAGATAACTGTGGAAGTCTTTCTTGGAGATGTAGGTAGGACATCGCCATAGTATACAAAATCCCTCCTTTTCATCGAGACAGCAGATTTTACTGTCCATTATGAAAAACAGTCTATGTTGGGAATATGCTGGGTGAGCTTCCTCTCAGGTAAGACTAGTGGGCAACTGGCCGCGGGAAGAACGATGATTAACTGCACTACAGACTGGACACTCTGCCAATGATCAGTAATGTTTTGGCCAGGCGGCCAAAGTGTCAGCACAGTCTTCACTGATGTTGTGTTTGAAGACATTCCTGCGCCAATAATCGCTCTTCCGCTATATAAACTGAGGATGGAAATTCTTGGCAATCGAAGGTAAGTTTAGCAACGTGTCTCAGATATAACCTCTCCGACTATGGGCAGCGGGGACATAAGTTTCCACTTTAATGATCAGGAGAGTCAGGTGCTCAAGTTGCTCCTGAATATCCGGGCAACACTGTATAAATGAACGGATGATGGAATGCCTGTGCATTGTGACACGGCTGTGACCGATAGAACGGAGACGGGAAATATTGTCAATCTGTTAGTAAGTAAGTTTATTCAGGTATACACAAATACAGTTACATAGATTATCATACATAGCAGCATAAGTGTAGAGAACCCAGGATAACCCAAAAAAGTCAGACAGAGTGACTCATTTCCATTGGGGTCCATTTAATACCTTAATATTATACACTGTAGAAGATACATGTTATTATATTATAAAGAATATATACTAGGAATAAGGTAAAAAGAGTTATTTACATTTACATGTATGTTAGCTAAAAAAAATAAAAAATCATTCTCCTCCCTTTCTGTCGCTACATTCATTAGGTACCTTTTGGTTCTCTTCTTGAACTTGCTCATGCTATGACTGGCTTTGACCTGTGCAGGCAGTCTGTTCCATTCCTTTATTGCTGTACAATAAAAGGTGTTTGAAGCCTGGACACTGACTGTGGGTACTACAAAGTTGTGCTCTCTCCCCCTATGACTGCTTTGGTTCCCAGCCTTGACAAAATTAGCAGCAAGATATTCTGGACACTGTTTGTGAGCAATTTTATAAACTTGATTTAACTTAAGTTGTTTTGCTCTGTCTTCAATATTCAGCATATCCAATTGTTGTAATTCATCCTGGCCTACATGTTCTCTTGGACCCAGGTCCAGGATGAATCTTACCATTTTGTTCTCGGTGATTTGCAGTTTATCTTTCAGTTTTTTTGTCAAGGCAGAGTACCATGAAGAGCAAGCGTAGTCAATATGACATTGTATAAGGGCTAGACATAGGGTCCTGCGAGCCTCAGTAGGTAGACACTGTGCTTGTCTGTAGAGGAACTTCAGTCTGGCATTCACTTTCTTTACTACACTGTTCCCTATCAATTCTCCTGACATGCATGGGTCAAAGGGGATTCCCAGATATTTTACTGAGGAAACTGAAGTGATGGATTCCCCATTACACCGGACATTAAAATTATTTACCCTTCTCAGTTTATATTTCGTGCCAAAGAGTATGGCTTCTGTTTTCCCGAGGTGTAACGATAGTTTGTTGTCTACTAACCATTTGCTGCAGGACTCCAGTTCCAGTGTTAATACATTACCTATATCTTGTGGGTCTTTACCTGACACTAACAGAGCACTGTCATCCGCATACAGTAGGAGTTTGCACTTGACACTGATGGCCATATCATTTACATAACATTTACATTTCAGTTCTCATGTAATCCATCAGATTAATTAGGGAGGTGTCGGTTGAGTAAGATCTCCTAAAGCCTGATTGGTAACTATGAAGAATGTTGTTGTCACTAAGATACTTAACTACTTGACAGTACACCGCCCTCTCTAGAATTTTGGATATTACACTGAGTATACTAACAGGTCTATAGTTGCTGACATCAGACCTATTATTTTTCGTGAAGATAGGAGTAACTCTGGCCTCCTTGAACCCCTATGGCACTGTATTAGTGGTGATGGACAAATTTATCATGTGAGCAATGGGGATTGCCAGTTCAGATGCACCATCTTTTAGGAACTTAGACGGGATGTTATCTGGGCCGGTGCTCTTAATTGGGTTTAACCTACTTAGTTCTTTTTGCACGAAGTCATGAGATACACTTACTAGTTGACAACTGTTTGGAGTTACTCCTTTATTGGTATAGTATGTTTTAAACTTATCAGAGTCTGTGTTAAAGGTATTTGATGCAGCTAGTAGCTTACTTACTAGTGTTGATGCGACAGTTGTGTAGTATGAATTAAAAAAAATTGCCACTTTAGTTGTTTCGTGGCATACCTCGTTATCGACATTTAGTACTATGTTAGATCTATCTACGGGTTTATGGCTATACTCCAACTGTTTTAGTTGTTGCCAGCGCTTTCTAGGGTTATTCTTGTACTCTTCGTTTTTTGAGCAATAGTGCCTTGCCTTTGCGCCTTTAATAAGCCTCTGCACTCTGTTCCTCACCCTTTGGAATTCATTTAGTGTTGCAATATCCTGTCTGTTTGCCTTAAATCTTTTTATCAACTGGTCTCTGAATTTCATATTATCTAATATCTCAGTAGTCATCCAGGGTTCAGTTCTTCGTTTAATCCTAACCTCTTTAACTGGTGCAATATTATCAAGGATGGCAGTGAACATTGTTTTGAATTTTTCCCAGGCATCATTTACGTCCGTGCAACTTATCACTGACCAGTCACAATTGTGTAGCATATTTACCAGTGTTTCTTTACTGTAGTTTCTAGTTGACCTAACTTTTATTGTCCTGTGTAGGCCTATCCGTTCCATAGTGATTTTCCTGTTACAGTAAATGATGAAATGATCACTAAGACCTGTGGTAATGACGCCTGACTGACTAATGTTCTCAGGGCGGTTACAAAGTATGTGGTCAATTAGGGTGGCTGAGAACTGTGTGATCCGGGTTGGTGTATTAATTAGTTTAATGTAACTATTTAAATCCAGAATTTGCTTATATCTTTAACATAGCAAGTTATTTTGCTGTTGAAAACAGATATTGAAGCCTCCCAGTATTACTGTCTCGTCATTGTTATCAAGTCCGGACAAGACTCTCGAAAAGTCCTCTAAGAACTGGTCATGAATGGGAGGGCGTTAACTAGTTCCTACTAAGATGGGTTTGGTCTTGGGAAGCAACACTTCAAACCATAGAATCTCCAGTTTATTGTCATTTAAATCAGATCTTGGATTATAGGCTAAGTCGTTCCTTATGTAGGCACATACCCCACCACCTTTTCTATTCCTATCTAAGCGTTTTATATTGTAACCTTCTATTTTGACCTCGTCGTCAGTCACCGTATCATCCAACCAGGATTCCGAGATGGATATAACTGCCGCTCTAGTTCTGTTAGCTAGAATCCTAAGCTCTGCCAATTTTGGAAGAAGTGATCTTGCGTTGACATGAATAAAGTGAAGGCGTGTTTTCATAAAACAATCATAATCATCAATATATGGCAAGGAGTCATCATTCTTGTCAATGACAATGTGCATCCCACTCTTGTGGGCAAAAAAAGAGACATGGTCGGTTCAAGGAAAACGAATTTCTTCTGAGACAGTCTTTGAAAAACTTTCTCATTATACCAACGAGGAGTGTCAACGAGGATCATCTGGAATGGGTCGAGGTCGTTTGGACAATGGCTTCGAATCAGTCTGTCCAATGACGTACGAAAGTTCCAAAAACTGACGAAGCATCGTCGAAGAAGCCGGGAGCATGGTCAAAGCATGTTAGCAGTATCAAAGTAATCAGGGTGATCTGCATTACAGGAATTAGGCAAAAACGAGGCGTTCTCCGAAAGAGGTACTTGGTTCGTACAGAGGAAGGTCCGTGGGCGTACCTGAGTCAGCTAAAGGTGCTTGTGGCAAAGCTTGAATATTACTATTCATGCTTACTTTCTTAATTAATTTTTTTAAATGGGATGTGGAGAGGAACAGCTCCAAGGATAAATATAAAACAGAATACTTTTCCAACATCCATGACCCTCCTTGGTATGGCGCAGTAATGCTCATACTACGTGCAATCCACCCTCCTTCCGTACTTGGAATACTGGAAATCCCAGTATACTAAAATGACACCTGTTGAATCGAATGAAACATTCTCAGCCACCAGGGGAGCAGGGAGGCCGGAAACATCAGGAGTCTAATCCCATTGGCTGTCAACCCCTGGATCAGGAAGATACATTCCAGTAATACTTCCATTATTCATGAATATCCGAAGCCTCCCAGGAGGCCGCGGAGGGAAGACCAGCGCCTCCCCAGACAATCCACTATCCCCCGCAAACAGCCTCGCCACCGAGGTCAACAATGGAATGGGACTTACAACGATTCCTTTTCCTTCTTCCTAGGAGTTGAAATTCACCAAAGAAAAATGTCCCCAATAATGAGACTGAATGGAGAAATGACGAAAGGGATGAAGGGAGGTAAGATTTAGTCTATGAAAACAAATGGCATAATTCCTCGGACCAAAAATACTTCACCACGCCAAGGCTGTACCTGCATGTACAGTGTGTATGGTTCCCTTTATATAACGAGTATGTATTGTATCCTTTATATAACAAGTACGTATGGTACCCATTACATAACGAGTATGTATGGTACCTTTTACATAACAAGTATGTATGGTACCCTTTACATAAAGAGTATGTATGGTACCACTTTCAGGAAGATATGAATGGTTACTCTTGCATGAGCAATGTGCATAGAGTCCGTTGCACGGACACTGTGTGCGGCATATTTTTCATATACAGTATATATGATATTCTTTGCATGTATAAGCGTGTTGTATCACCTGAAGCAACAGTGAGTGCATGGCATTCCTTGCAACAAAAATGTATATGGTATCCATTGCATACATAGTATGACTCACGAAATGACACGATTGCAAACAAGCCATACCACGGGCGGGGTCGAACCCGCGGTTAGAGAGTATTAAACAGTATGAATGTTATCCCTTACATAAAAACATGTATGGCACCATTGGCACGAACAATGTGAATGGTGTTTCTTCCTTGTAGAGTGAGCATGGAATCTATATATGGTATCCCGATTATTTACAGTGTGTATGATATCTGTTGGTATATAGTGTGCATGATGTTAGGTACTTGAACAATACACGTGGTGTTACTTGCAATACAGTGTCCGTGGTGTTACTTGCAAGACAGTGTCCGTGGTGTTACTTGCAAGACAGTGTCCGTGGTGTTACTTGCAAGACATTGTCCGTGGTATTACTTGAAATATGCTATGCATGGTATTGTTACATACAATTATTATTATTATTATGGTATTAATAAATACAATTATTTGAATTATAATCAAAACTAAGCGTTAAACCCACAAAAGTCATACAGCGCTACAGCGCTGCATGTGGTAAACATAGGATCCAACCTTGATGAGGCTTCATCTCTCTTTCATGTTCTTCACTTAACATGTTGGTAAAAACCTTGTCCTAATTACCTCCATCATTCTACCTCTCCATTCTACCATCATGTGGGTCCCAGTTCTCCCACTCAGTTTCTTTGTAGTTTTAATCACTTTAGCTATATGAGCTCTCCTTGAAGCTTCTGCTGAGGTGTAAACAATTGCCATGTTTTTGTCTTTATATTCCTGTGTAGTATATTATAGCTCGGTGGTGGGTTGTAAATTACTGCTACCGTCAATCTGGGCCCCTCAGCTTTGATTGTACTCAACTGATTTCTAGCTAGCAAAGTCATTTCTTTCACTCCCCTGTTTTATGTCTTTCCTCATTATCTGGTATCCTCCTGGGAATATGGCATCAGTTACCATTTCAAGTATTTTCGTCTCTGATAGCTATGATGTCTGGGTTTACCTTTGATATCCATTCTATAAACTCGTCTGCTTTTTTCTTCGATAATTCACCGGTGTGGTACACACTGAGCTTCCTTTCATTTACGATACTCTGCTTGTTGTAGTTTAATATTGCTGTTTGTTGAGAATTTGGCTGGAGTGAGGTAGGTAGGGCTGGGGTTGGTGTGCGCATCATTTCAGGGGGAGAGTGGTGAGTGTGTTCAGAAAATTAGCTTTATTGGACGTTGTTTGCTGAGGATTACTTCCCGATTTTCTGAGTTTTTCATCTTAACGTATTCTCCTCCTGTGAACCAATGAGCCATTTATTCAACAATAATAGTGTTTTCACATGCTCCACAATCTCCTCCCTTGCTATATTACACATCCTCAGTTTCCTCCTGAAGGAAGTTGAATTTTCCTTTTCATTCTCTATCCAATTTGCTTTTCAGATATTAATAATCATATCTACATAACACAACTCACCTCCTGCCTTCCCTCTGGTGAGGCTGCTCCTCAGATTTACTTCCTCCTTCCCTCATAAGCCTGACTGTACTTGCTCTTAAAGCTATGCATGGAGTCTATATGTGCATGTACTCACTTATATGTGCCTGCAGGTATATGCACCTATATGTGATGTAAGAGTCCGAGTTACAGCTCCTGGCCCCTCCTCTTCGCTGGTCGCTACTAGGTCTACTCCAGCCTTATTGTATCTCTTCAGATTGTTCCACTATCTCACAACTCTAACGCTGAAAAAGTACTTCCTAACATCCCTAAGACTCATCTGAGTTTTCAATTTCCAGTCGTGTTCTTTTGTTCTTGTATACCATCTATGAAAGATTTCGTCCCTATTCACCCTGTTAATTCCTCTCAGTATTGTGTACATCGTTATCATGTTCCCCTATTCCTCCGGCCCTCCTATGTCATCAGATTGAGTTTTCTTAACCCTCCTTAACCTTATCTCCGGGACTAGTCTTGTTGCAAACTTTTTTTCTTTCTCCAATTTAGTGACATGCTTGACCAGGTGTGGGTTCCAATCCGGTGCTGTATACTCCAATATGGGACTGACGTACATATTGTACAGAGTCGTGAATGACTCCTTTCTTAGAGGTCGAAATGTTATGTTTAGGTTTTCCAAGTGTCCATATGCATCAGCAGTTATTTGGTTGAAGTGCGCCTGGGGATGTGTCGCATGATACTCACCCCAAGATCCTTTTCTTTGAGTGAGGTTTGTAGTCTTTCGTTTCAAGCCTGTACTCCGTCTGCCATCTTTCTTGTCCTTTCCAAAGCTTCATGACTTTGAACTTGGTGGGATTAATCTCCAGGAGCTGTTTATCGGATCCTGCTTACAACTTATCCAGATCCCTCTGTAGTCTATCCTAATCCTCTTTCGCTTGAATTCTCATTAGTTTCACGTCATCTGCGAAGAGGGACACCTCTGACTCTATACTTTCTGTCATATCATTCACACATACAAGAAACAGCAACGGTCCTAGGACTGACCCTTATGGAACCCTACTTGACACATGCCCCCACTCCAACACATCGTCATGCTCCATCATGCGTTGTTTCCTTCCTGTTTACCTGGAGTTTACCTGGAGAGAGTTCCGGGGGTCAAGGCCCCCGGGGCCCGGTCTGTGACCAGGCCTATTTGTGGATCAGAGCCTGATGAACCAGGCTGTTACTGCTGACCGCACGCAGTCCGACGTACGA
This sequence comes from Cherax destructor, assembly GCA_009830355.1. Taxonomy (NCBI): domain Eukaryota; kingdom Metazoa; phylum Arthropoda; class Malacostraca; order Decapoda; family Parastacidae; genus Cherax; species Cherax destructor. Next base: position 81,690 of record WNWK01008767.1, read on the forward strand.
ACCACAGCCCGGCTGGTCAAGTACCGACTTTAGGTACCTGTCCAGTGCCTGCTTGAAGACAGCCAATGGTCTATTGGTAATCCCCCTTATGTAAGCTGGGAGACAGTTGAACAGTCTTGGGCCCCTGACACTTATTGTGTTGTCTCTCAACGTGCTAGTGGCACCCCTGCTTTTCATTGGGAGGATGTTGCATCGTCTGCCGAGTCTTTTGCTTTCTTAGGGAATGACTCTCGTGTGCAAGTTTGGTACTAATCCCTCTAGGATTTTCGAAGTGTATATAA